>OU343218.1:162550000-162717397 GCA_910596185.1 Chrysanthemum makinoi
CAAATTGTTTATAGTGGTTTTGGTCTACAAGGACTCTTTTCCTTACTCCCACTCCCAGTCTCCAACTCAAGAGTTATCTTCACTAATCAACAAGCTCCTTTTAACCGGGCGGAGAAGAAAACCTTTACTGCATTAAACACACAATTTCGACCACGAGAGCTAGATGTCGAGGTTCTTTACAAAGGGTACAAACATTCCCACACACTATGTATTTTGAGAACTAAAATACTAACTACTCACACTCGGAGGTTTAAGATGGTTTGGTACAACAATGATGTATGAACAAGACTAGATCAAACAACAACAAAACAAACAAGCCTTCCAACTATTTGTTGAAGCTTGATTATGCCTTGATCTTCTTTGCTACAAAAGAGGATCACTATAATGAAATGAAACCGAGTTAGAAGTAATAGAGAGAAGGAATGTTTGTGATTTCGCTAGAAAGGGATGGGAAAACAACTTGGGTTAGCTTGCTATTTATAGGCCAAAGTGATCTGACGTGACCACAGACCACGGAACCAAAAAAGGGTTCCGCCCTTGTATTTTTTTGGTTCCGCCGGTCGGACGGCAAGATTACAAATATCTTTAAAGTCAACCAAATCTAATCAAGATCATGTAAGATATGTAGAATCCAAATCTACACAAAATATTCTATGAAATCTTCTAGAGATTTCAATGTGATGCAAGCCATGATATCATATGTTGTTTTCTATTTTTAGAAGTAATATGTTAAAAGTAAATACATATGTAATGTTGTGTTTAAGAAATTAAAACATACTTGTTCTAAAAATGTTGACACACATTATGGTTTAGAAGGATATCAAAGTTAATTGATATATGACTAATCAAAATGTAAATGCTTAATTGATGAAGACTTTATTTAAGGAAAGCTTGTTTTAATATCTATTAATCTTGACAAGCTTTATACTTTACAAAAATGAAATTTAATTTTGTCGTTAACAAAACTTAGGTAAAGATCATAAAACATAAATAAAGTTTAATGACGATATTTGTATTAACATACTCCAATTCTTGTTTCCAAAAACATCTCGTTTCTCTATTTAGTTACACGCGTTTGGTATCATCGTGTGAGGTATCGACTCGACAAGACTCCATGAATGCACTATATCTCTAACAATGCGACTCACGACGTCACAATGCAACTTCTAAGCGAAAAGCCTTGTAGTCTAATAAGTTTCGAAATAAATCGTTAGATCTTATCGAATTCGTCAACTCGATAAACTCAACAATTTATTTATTTCATTTATTATTCCCAAAAACTAGTCACATCCTAACGAGTTATAAGGATAAGTCGTTCATTAATACCTTTATCTCATACATAACGGGAACTCTTGTGGAAAATCAACCCAATAAGTCCGTTATCTATGTAGATTAAACCTATTAATGGCAAGTCATCCGCAACCCATGCATAACTCACAATGGTTATTAAATACTCATAAATGACACATTTTTTGTAAATGTGCCCTCGAAACATTTAATAACTCGTTATTATAACAGTTATAACGTATAATGGGATTATAACAGTTTATGTCTTCTTGATGAGACATAGATATGAAGTGACTTGGTCAAAGAGTACTTGTGTTATAAAGCATGCAATTGGTTTGGAAAGTCTATTATACCATTAAGTTGAATTAGTTGGTAAATAGGTAAGCCAAAAGAAATATGTTTATCTTACATATTGTTAGATTGTCTTGCAATATTAATTCTAATAAAATACCACAAGTTAATGGTATGTTCAGTTAGGAGAATCAAACTCTATTTGATTTGTTTGATTCAAGATAACCATAACTTCTTTATTAAAAATAATCAAGGTTAGAAAATTGAGTATGGATTGAATATACTCAATAAGACTTCAACCTAGAAGATTAATAAAACACCATCTTATTAGGGAATGTGATGAATCACATTAAGTTTTAAAATTGAAGTTCTGAATTATTAAACTTCTTATGAAGAGTGATTATTAATAAACTAAAGTTAGGAACTGTCAATATGTATTTGTAATGTCTCAAAAGAGAACATTGTATTGTTGCTCTACTTGATAAGTATATATAGAAAGTCTATATATTACAAAAAGCAAGTGGGAGTTTTTATCTTGAAAAGATAAAATTACAAGATACATAATCTTCTAAAATACACTAGTAAATATCTTGATGAGGCTAGACATGAAATGTCAACCTCAAAATGATGGAATTCTCATTCATAGATATCTCAGATATTTGTTTGATATGCTGAGAAATATGAGTTACAGGATTATGGTAAACCTGATAATCATTATGATGTATTACCAAATATTGAAGTGGGTAAATTACTCATACTATGAATGTTAAAAATGTTGTCCATAAAGATAATCAATTTTTTGAAAATTTGGTTTATCTTAATAGTTAGACTGGAGAATGAAGATGAGTTTCTTTAAAGAGATGGAAAACTCTAGTTGTTTAAATCTCTGTGTAGAAATCATATGGACAATATTGTACACAAGTTTAATGCTTGTCTTATGACAAGATTATTTATCATATTTAAGCAATTAAATATGATTGAATATTCTTTCCTAGACACATTGAATATATAAAGATGATTATTGTCATACTTATTTTTATTAATATGAAAAATGACAATGAATATCAAAACTCTTTCTTAAGTGATTACTTGAGCGAGGATGGTAACTAATCGAAAGGATTTTTGAATTCAGATAATCTTTGGAAGTGTAAAAAGTGCAATAATTCATGAATGGATTAATGCATGCATCTATGAAATTATTCTTATGTTTAATTATTAAATCCTAGTTTTTGATTTATAATTGAAATAAGATAAATTTTAAGTATTCTTGAAAGCTAGTGGGAGTATTATGTTAAGTTTCTTAAATCTTATATGTTGTATAACATATGGGAAGTAACATTCCATGTAAGTTAAATGTTAAGTCTTAGTTTGGAATGAAACTTCACTTGTAATATTTAAGAATTAAAACATACAACATTGGAATATATGTTTATTGTTAATAAACATGTGCGGTAAAATAAATGATTCTAATAAAATATGATATATCATTTGGGAAATGGATACATATTTTTTTGACAAGATAGAACATGAATGAAATCTAAGTTTGACCTGTAGATTCATCATGTACATCATGTTGTGTATTAAAATTGTTGTATCATTCTTGAAAAAGAGATGATTTGACAACATTGATATCTAACTAAAAGTTATTAGATAACTTGTGTAATATTCTTAAAGAATTACATCCTCAGCCTGAAATTGCTCCTAGATTCTATGGATGAACAATATGTCAATTGTTGTGCAAATTGTCATCGGCTACAAACATTACACAATAAGATATTAAAGTTTATAGATTTTTTTAAAAACGTATTGTTGTTTATATACAATGATGCTGGTTTAATTGAGATGACACTCAATACTAGTCATGGTAGGATTTCATCCTTATCAATGGTCATGTGAACTAGTTGTGCTTATCTAAGAGTACAATTGCATTATACATTAAAAGAATAAGAATACTTTAAACTTGAAAAAATGTTTGAAAGTTTAATTGTCATAAATTGGTGGTAGAGAATGTCACACACTTTATGATGTGGAAATATCAAGATAGTTGAGTGCACACATACAAGAACTTAACTAATTGAATTCTTGAATTAAGTATTCTTAAAATTACGATAGATCAAGTTGGTTGATTTATGCCTTGTCAACAAGTATGTTTGTCATTACTTGAGGCATAATTCATCAACTGGAATTTTAATGCATTGATCTATTTAGTATTTGGATAAAGGGATGTTAAACAATTGTTATAATAAATCAAATACTTTGTATGTTTGATTTTATAATATATTGTATCTTATATTTGCATGTTTAATCCGTGAATAATTTATTTATTCTAAATCGTCCGTTGTCAATTAATGATATGGGAGTATCATTAAATTAAGACATATTTGAGTGATTTGGTAGGATATACTTAAAAGAATATTGATGAGAAAGCATACCAATTTCAGATGATATTTAATGAATTGAACATAGGACTTAACCCAACTACATGATTTTACTTTATAGATATTGTTATTAAGTAAATAATGAATAATTATCCTCATACTTGAGATACCAGATAAGTGTCATGAATGTAGTGCACTTCTGTGGAACAACTTAACGCTAAACGTAACTAGTAGTCATAAAGGTTGTTTTCAGAAGTGTTGCAAAGTTTGTGAGTTATTCTTGTAGTCAAGATATAATTTGTTCCTTCAAATTTATTTTGGAGTTTAATATTGTTGGGCCCCTCGTAGGGTTGACAAGATGTTTGTGTAGCCAAACCCAAGATCTCCCCTGAATATGTTCAGAAGATTTGGTAATCTTGCTCAATCACTTACAAAGAGAAACAGAATGGTTGAATAAAGAATGACTTAAATCCATATCTTTATTTAACGTGGTATTAGAAACAAAAGGATAATAATAATGAGAAATCATTAAAAGGTTTTTCCAGGAGCCTTACTCGAGTCGTGCTAGAGGCATCGAAGTGTTGATAGATGTTAACCGATGTGATCACACTATTAAGATATATCCAAGTGGGAGTTGTTGGTTTTATGGATATAAATTAGTAGTCATGAGTTATGATCGAACTCGAGACCACGAGACTGCAAACTTTACGTATGAGAATTAAAGTTATAATAATTAAATGTAAAATGTTATATTTAGTTATTATTTACACGAAACGCATAACGAACGTTAAGTAATTAAATGTAATGAACTAACAGTCGTTAAATGTTAAAAGAATGACTAAATAAGAAATTAGATGTCAAGTAGGTTCTAAAAACCCTATTGTAACACCCCAAGAAAAAATGGCTTGCAACGGAAATAAGTGTTACTAGGGTGCTACTTGATGCAGGATTTCTGACCAGGTTTTACATTTATAGTAACTCGTCTACCTATGGCCTACCTAATGCACTAACGGGAAGTGTACTTTCCGTTAAGCATGTAGTGAGGGAATGGTAAGACCAGAGGTCGTCCCAAGCGGTTGATTCCTAAGCGTCTAATATATTAAATTAGTCAAATAAATAAGTTTTAATGATATGATTGATAATATTTAAGATGCGCATTGATCAATTGGGTTGGTTCTCACGGTAAAACAAGCTAATGGGAAAGATAGTGATGCAATTCTTAAACCGAGTTCATCCACAAGTGGAAAAAGTCGATAGACTCCTTTGGTCAACTCGTCTACCCTATGGTTCTTAGAATCCTCACCAAGATGAACAGGTCACCCGGGATCATTCGGCAATCTAACAGCAGTCATTAAGATTCGGTTTACTATCGCATTACATGGGTTCTAAATGTCACTAGATTCTGTTTCGGGTGGGGTCAAAGTCGAGGGCCGGCATTTGGTGGGTTCGTCTGTATATCACAAAAGAGTCACCACTAGAGAAGCGGTGTCCCCTCATAAGTCAGTTGTTCACGGTCCTAAGCTAAGTCATTAAGAAATCTGCTACATGCTAGATTTATAATAGTGAGTTCCAGTAGCGCTTAAACACTCACCCCCCTACTTCTAAGTTCATCCAAGCGGTAGGTGATCAGTTGGTCAAATCGCAAAGTAGAAAGGGCGGTAGTTGGTCATATCTTACCTTCCCGTCTCATCTACTCACTTAGGGTCAGTTGGTCATATCTCCTAAGCAACTAGCCTCTACCGCCATTCAAAACTACCGAAATAAGGGTAGCTACCAACAAACTATGCATGCATACACTAGAAACAATTAATAAAGCAAAAGCCTTAATAATAAAAAGAATCTAAACTAGGTCAGGACCTAATTTCCACATCACCAAAATACCCTAGTGGAATGACAAATAAAATCCCCATATAAAACAATAAATAAACAAAGACATAACATCAAATAATTAATTGACTAATAATAAATTAATAATCAATTAAATAGAACACAATAAGAATTAATTCGCCAACAATTATATTGAGAATCAAGATTATAATAAACAATAATGAAACCAAAATAATATTATAGATTGATAATTACATATCGTTACTGAGAATAAATTTATCGATCCTCTAATTGAGTACCGGGGCAAAACCCCGGAGGGTTTGACCCTAAAAAACCAATCGCGGCCCCTTTTCTCCTGCTGCTCTTCGTACAGTAACCACAAAGGAATAAATTCCTTTTCCCAAATTGATGCCTTTTATTGCAGCACATGGGGACAATATATACTAGTATATTTAGGGCACTAAGCAACTAGGGCCCGGCCTTTTAATAATTACGGCGTAACTAAATTAATAAATTACGCCGTAACTTTTTGTAACTTGGTCCTTTTCTCATGAACCTCATATAAAATAGCCGCATTTAATTAATTACGGCGTAGCTTTCAAAACTTTGCGCCCAAGTAATTAATTACGCTGTAACTAAACATCGAGTTACGTCGTAATCTTTCGCCAGCACATACTTATCCACTCCGAAATTGCCTCTACAACTTAACTAAATTCATGTTACGCCGTAACCTTTAAAATAATAATTACGACGTAACCATAAGAAATGGTTACGCCGTATCCTTCAAAACACCATATTTCACGCCGTAACATATTATGTAGTTACGTAACCTTCACAAATAATTTATAGGCCCTCGTAAATCAATCTTCAGAACATATCTTTGGCCTTATATCACATCTTTTTACTACGCTCATTTATCTCTTGAAATGCAATTATGAACGAATATGAACGAATTAAGTATCATATTAATACAAATGAGACCATAAACACAGGAATTTGATATATAAAATATCAGGCTAATTTGATGTTATCACATATCCCCCCACTTGAATTCTACTTGTCCTCAAGTAGACCCTTTAAATAATTCTTAGAAAGACATCTCCCAGGATTAATTGGAAGTTATGAGTTTAAAAATCACCTAAGCTAGAAAATTCCAAACCGAGCACCTCACGCAAAGGGAATTGAAATCACACTCTCTCTCATAATTCACGTGTTTATTTTGGGTGATCACTCCTACTACCATGGTAGTATTCTATCATAGGCTTGGCAAAGATACTAATCTCCACCACTAGAGTCTATAGATGCAGCTATTCTAAAAGGCAATGGGTTGACACAACATATGCTTATGGGGTTATTTTGTCATTACTAACAGGAGACTCTACGGCGAAGGGACAAAACCAATGATACATGACCAAATCCATGGCCAAGACACCAATGATTGCTTCCTCACCTAAACTCGATTCATGACCAAGGGTAGGATAAGACATGGGAAAACATTTAATGGGTGTAAATAAAATGACACGAAACAAATAGATTCCTAACTCCACGATTAAGCCCCACCACTAGTCGCATTCATTCAATCACGCAGCGAGAAATGGGTCAAGAGTCAAGGGGTTTCAATACGAGTCAATGCATATAAAATGTAGCGTAGTGCCTCATAATCTCCATAAACTAGGCAAATAAATGCATTAACTCGGCCTTCATCATCAATGAAAAAAGAATGTGCCATATAAAAAAATTTTAAAATTTAGGTAATTTTAGCACATTTTCTACCAAAAAATTATAAAATCAACCATTTCTATCTCCCATCCTCCCACTTGAAATGTACAATGCCCCCATTGTACGAAAATTGATTAAAATTTGAAAGGCGAGATAGAAATGTTCCGGTTTCTAATTTTATCCGTAAGACAAAACGGATATGTAACAATTAGCCTAGTTGAACAAGAACACTAATCATAAATAAACACTTGCTTGCTTTTTTTATGCAAGACAAGGTATACATGTATATAAACGATACGAAAATAAAAGTATCACAGATCAACTATCATCTAAACCCGATTTTCTTCCAAAACCCTTTATTCAAAACCCACGACTTTCACTAGTGGAACCAAAATTAACCAACAACGGCCGGACCATGGACATAAGGAAACTACAGGGTAGGCTAGGCGATAGGTGTAACGAAACAAACATATATAGGGTGAAAAAAATTGAAGGAAAGGCTCTGAAGGGTGTATCTAGAGGTATCTTGCACTAATGGTGAGTGCAACAAAAAGAGTTTAACAGGGGGGTTGACTGATCGATGTGAAAAGTCAATAAACACAATACATATATGGGCTATTTGGGTTTACACCTAAATATGCCTTATATCCTAGTCGCACCGATCACACCAATTGTAATGCTCATGATAATGGTCTCGAAAGATATGCAAGGCCAAGTTCTAAAAGTCTATTACACCACCAAGACACACTCATTTTATGGAATTATGTATAAGGGGAAAACGGAAAGGCTTATCCTCACACAATGGACATATATGGTAGGTGTGCTCAGTCTAGATTAATCCAGTTAAGTAATGAAAACATGTCAAAATTTTATTAATGAAACACTTTTCATCAAAAACCAGAAAAATAAAGGCAAGTAAAATCAAATGGGTGTTTATGTCTAATCCCTTCCCCAACTTTAGGTTATACTAAGCATATAAATGAAAAATAGGAAGGGGTTAGAGATGGAACGAAAAACTCCTGGATTTGCTCTCGGATTATGAAAATAATGCATGTTCAAAAACATGCTCCAAATGTGCCTCCACGAGCAACATCCAACTTCACATCAACACTTCTTGCAAACACAACGGAACTCAAGTAGGACGGATAAAAAGTGTTCCCTTGCAGCCAATCATAGCTCCATGCTTCAACCTCTTGTATTCTTTGCAAGAAAACTAATACCAAAAGCATAATTCCGGATAAAAACAAAAATAGCACGAAATGTAAAAATAAAAACAAAATAAAACCTAACTCACTTTCGTAGGAATCACGGTTGCATTTAGCGCATGCAACAATCCTTTTAAACCCCTCGGTGTCCCGAGTGGACGAGTGAAGTCTAGTGAGGGTTTACAGGGAATGTAGACCCATAAAAAGAATTTAAGTGGTCCCCAAAATATATCAGAGTCTTCTATGATTATGCCATCCCAATGCCCAAGCGCCTCCAAAATTTAGCTATTGCCTGGAATCATGAAAATACATGCTAAAAGTGTCAACACAAAAGTTGGTGAGTTCACAGGTTTTAATACACCAAGTAGTTTCCAAAACAGGAAAATCAATTGGTTGTCAAAGTTTCAAAAGGGTCCATTATGTATGCAGCGTGTTCATGCCATGAATGTTCCACTACTTAAGCCGATTCATGCCCCTACGTGCAACATGCTCTAACCTATCATGAGAAGGTGATACTATGCACTCCGGTTAGTGGAGTGAGGGGATGGCTCTACCCCTAAATAGCGTTATCTATACTATCAACGGCTTGTCCGATTGGGGAGTAAGTTAATAAGTAGTGTAGTTCAGGGACTTTCACGATTGTTCTCAGGCGCCAAACATAAGCATACATATCAGTTTGCACAGAATAGCAGAGCATGGCTCAGTAAATTAAATCATTTCAGTAAACCCGTAACTTCATAAATGCACAACCAATTTAGTTTTAAGTAATCATAGCATGCTTCCCACCCCAAAACGAGTAAACCAGTAAAATGGGGTTGTGAAACTTACCGCTAATAGTGAAGTGGCAAAGTGTTGATCAAATAACGAGCGAGCCGCAAAAATATTAAGAGTAACCTCCTAGCCAAAAGTGACAGTTTGAAACAAAAAATGAATATAAGCGTAGCACCGAATCAAACTCGAACAGACGAAACCATCACCCGAACAGTTGACTGATCGTATGACACATGAGCCGTTTATATATGTTTAAAAACTTAACAATTGAGAAGTAGTTACTTAGTTTTCAACTTGTGAAGAAGTATAGCATGCACATATATTGCAACCTTGGTACTCATGTTGAAGTTGTGAGTTGATTAGCTTCATCAGAAAGAAGCTAGCATGTTTAGTATGATAAGTTAACGTATGGAATGTTGGCTTGTAGTCAAAAGACTTACTTGATCACCAAATAGAGATCAACAAAGAAGCACTAAAAACCGAGGCACGTGTTTGACACGCTTCCTTAAAACAGTCGCCCGTCTGTTTCCCGGTACAACAGCCAAAAGCATAGGTTGTACTTCTCGGACTTAACAAAATTGCCTGGAATTTCATCTTAAGAGATGCGTATTTCATATGTTGGAAATCAATAATAACTATTGATTTGATGTGTATTCAACCTATGGAATTAGGGCATCTATTTATACAAAATAGCCTCCCTCTATGTTTATTCATCCCACCGATGTGGGATAGAAAACAATTCAAAATTCCTCTTTAAGCATGGTACTGAATGCTTAACTTTGAGAACACTATATCTCATTCACATCAACTCTATTTTGGACACATAAGGCTCATTTTGGCTCTCTTCGAGGAGAACGAACCTACAAACTATTACTTATATATATGACACATACATATAGATAATTGTGTCCAAAGTTGGTTAAAAATTACTTTTACCAACTAATTTTCCAACAATCCCCCACATGAATGGAGATCGGTCGTAATAAACAAAAATTACGATGAAATTCCAATAGTTGAATCTTGCAAAGGATAGGTAGGTGTAACCCTTTTAACCTTACCTTGTGAGATGCACTTAGTCTCCTAGATCTAAGTAGACGCGATGTCCTTGAACTCAGCCTCTGTTTACGTAGACGACATTACACTTCACACAAGACTCTCCCTGACATTGTCAAGTCCTCATAGTCGTGTTCTTATGGTCATGAACACTAGCCTGTTGCAAGAGTTCTTAGGATTTGCGCCCCACAATTCCCTTCACGACCCCACTTCTCTCTCACATAGGTGATTTCATCTTGAATCATTAAAACATATGTTTTGTGATTTCATCTTGAACCATTATGCTTTATGATTTCATCACTGATCATTAAAGCCATATGTTTAACCTCTCAACAAGTCACAATTATTATAGGAATGGACTAGGAAGTTACAACATTTAGTAACTCCCCCACATTGACGTGACTTCCCCCACATTTCTATGATTAGGTTGTCCTTGAACCCAGATCTTGGGATCTCAGTCAAGCTGGTTAGGTTTTTCCTTCATAGAAACTCATTCCTTCAAGGGCTTTAGTCCCATTCCTTTAGACGACTTACTAACTAACTCTTTGCTTAAGCCTTTAGTAAGCGGATCCGCTTATGTTACCCATTGACTTTACGTAGTCAATCGTGATAACTCTAGTTGAGAGTAGTTGTCGCACCAATCAACTTCTATGATCGATATGTCTCGACTTACCGTTTTAAATTGTGATATGAGCTCTGTCAATTTCCAATTGACTATCACACTTTATATAGATGGTCATTATCGGTTTACGCCATCTTGGTATGTCCTCTACAATTAACGTAGATATCATATTCTATAAATTTATCTCAAATGATAAATTCAAATTCCATCATAGATTTAGCTATAAAAGTCCGTTTGAAATACTTTCAAGATTTCCAAGACACAACTTCCCATGTAGAGTCAATACATCCGCTCTAGTGGATCTAGATTCTTTTATGTAATAATCCATATTTGCATTACTCTTTCATTAGATAGCAGTTGGATATCTTCCAAAATGCAATATCGTAAGTATCATAGTACTTGTGTAATACTATTCAAATGGTCATCACTTGAATTATTGGTATATTTACTTAACTTGATTATAACTTCTAAATCAAGTCTTACACACGTCATTAGACACATAAGGATGCCCAATATTCTCTGAGTATTCAAAATAGGCAACACCTCTACCTCTATTATAAATAGATTTAAAAGATGTCATTGGAGTTCTAGCTAGGCCGGAATCCCCACATTGAACCTCTCAAGAATATTGTCCTTATAGTGTTTTGACTTCAAAACAAATCCATTTGGTTTCATATGATCTTAGTTCCAAGAACGATATCGGCGACCAATGTAGTTCATGTCAAATCTTGACTCCAACATTTCATTAGTGGATTTGATCATCTTGTTATCACTTTCAGTGATAAGTATACCATCTATGTAAAGACACATGATTACATATATACCAGCAATTATTTCTTTCCACAAACATCCGTTATTTTTAAATCCACGTTCGACATGGCGTGAAAAAAAAATTGATGTCATTGTTTGGGAGCTTGCTTTAAGCCATATAATGACTTAACAAGCCTACAAACTTTGATCTCTTGTCCAGGAGCCATGAAACCCTCGGGTTGGTTCATGTAGATTTCTTCTTATAAATCTCCGTTTAGAAATGCCGTTTTCACATCCATTTGGTGAACTTCCAAATTTCTTAGAGCGGCAATAGCAAGTATCATCATAATCGAGGTTATTCGCGTAACAAGCGAATATGTATCAAAGTAATCAAGACCTTCGTTTTGCAATCCTTTGATTACTAATCTTGCTTTATACTTGTCAATGGTGCCATTGGCTTTCATCTTCTTCTTGAAGATCCATTTATAGCCTAGTGGTTTACAACCAGGAGGTAAATCCACGAGCTCCCAAGTATGATTTTGTAAAATATAATCTATTTCACTTTTAATGGCTTCTTTCCATTGAGGCCTCCTCGAGAAGTAAGCCTCTCGATATGAAGTAGGTTCGTTTTAAACCATAAAAGAAACAAAATTGGGTCCAAGCGATTTCTTGGTTCTTGCCCTTTTGCTTCTTCTAGGTTCAACCTCTTCTTCCTCAGTTTGATCTTGTCTCTCATCTTGGAGATCATTATCAACTCCTTTGTTGTCTCTTATCACAAACAACATTATCATCTTGATGTCTCTCATCATGAAGGACTTCATCATTTAGTTGCCTCTCATCATGGACAACTTTACCACCAAGCCTAGATGAACATCCATTCTCCTCTAATAATCAAGGAAACACGATTTCATAAAATGAAAGTTTTCCTTGATTCGGTTATCGTATCTTTGTGTATATTTATCATTTTCGAATCACATACAAAGAAATGATAAGCACTACTGTTATGAGCATATCCAAAATTATGCAAACCACAGTTTTAGGTCCAATATTTTGAACCTTGGGTGTCGGTCTGAGATAGACACCCCCACATTCGTAAGTACTTATAGGATGGTTTTCTTCCCATCCATAGTTTATAGAACTATCTTCTTTTTTTTTCTTACGGGATCTTATCTAAAAGATAAGTAGTAAAACCGCTTTCCCCACATGCCATGGCTTAAACCATGACTTTAACAACATGGCATAACCATATCTTTAAGGCACAATTCTTTCCTATCAACAATTATGTTGTGGTGTATAAGGAGCAATAAATTTATTTCTTATTCCATGTTTAGAACATACATGAAATGGAGACACATATTCACCTCAATATATCACTTGAACCTTGTTTTTCGATAATAAGTTGATTCTTAACTTATTTGTATAGATCAATCTTGTCTATATCCTTACTCTCAAGAAAGTAAAAGTCGCAATATTTTGTGCTACCATCAACAATTACGATGAAGTACCTAATTGCTACCTTAGTAGGTATCGATTCCAAATCACATAAAACTATGTAAATCAAGGGTTCGGTTAATATACGGTCAACCGAGTGAAAAGACAATCTTGTCAATTTGGCTTCAACATAAGTTTTACTTTTGTAATCCGTGTTTGTTTATTTAATTAAACAACGTATTGAGTTAAAATTAACATGTCCAAGATGGCCATGCTATACATTCAAAGGATCAAATAAGCTGAATTCATACTCATTTTTATTAAAACAACAAAAAAAAATAGATTCATCTTAAACATTTAATTAAGGGCATAACCCGTACCGACCAAAATTTTGTTCTATGTTAACTCAATGTTACTTGATAAAAATAAAGCCAAATTTCTTAAGCAACCATCCAGACACAAGATTCCTACGAATCTCTGGCACATACAACGTGTTGGTTCACTTAAGCTCTTTTCCATATGTGAATTTCAACATCACATTTCTTTTTCCCTTGCTATTAGCAGTTGTAGAGTTGCCCATAAATTGCATCTCGCCATCTTCTGCTACTTTGAAAAAGTTAACCAAACTCTTATCATCATACTCATGACATGATGCCCAAGTGTTAATCCACCATTATCTAATGTTATATCCTCGCCTTGGCAACAATTTTCATTTCATTTAGGCCATTTAACCCATAATTATGGCACATAAAATCTGAATGCTTTAAAGCATATACCGTACACATAACTCAGTATCGGTCTCCCTTTCATCAAGTTTGGGAGCAGATCCTTTAGATGTCACTCATGACATTCCTAATATTCTGTTAATACGAGATTCCTTATTAGTGTAAAACTAAATTTGGCATAATTAACAACTTGCTATATCACAAAGTGTTTCTTAACAAACACGACAACATCAAATTTTGTTTAAAACACTACTGTTTTGTAAGATCCATTATACAAAACCGCTTTTAAACAAGTCTTTCGATTAAACAATTAAACAATATCGCATATTACATAATGTTATTTTTTTAAACAAAAACAAATTTGTAATATGATTTTGTCTATCTTCTTTAAGAATATCTTAATAGATCTGCATCACATGGTCTAATTCTACAATGAAACTCGACAAGGTTTCAAAATAGATTTACTCTTTCAAAGAAACTCAACAAGGTTTCTATAGATCTACCTTCCAATGCATAAAGTTTCAAGAACTATATTTAGTTTATAATTAAACTCAATCCGGTTTAAATAAGCTAAACAAGTCAAAGAAACTTTTCCACCAAATTTGATAACAGCTTGTATATTATCAGATTTTGTTTAAAACAAACTCATCTTGGTTTCAATAAACACGTTCTAGTAATCTAATAAAATAACAACTTGTATTTTATGAGATTTGTTTCAAAGAAACACCACTTGGTTTCAATGAATCTGATTTCATCATGATTTTTAACCATGTTAGTAACTGGCGCACTAATTACATTCGCAAAATTCACTAGGGTCACAACTTATGTTACCATCAGTTAACTTGTGAATATTTTAACACAAAAACAGTTAAAAAAACTGTTAAAACAATATGGTATCTAATAAACTCGACATGGTTTATGTAAACTTGTACCAAATATGATTCAGAGAAACACAAGCTTGGTTTCATAATCCATATTTAAACAATAACATATGCAATAAACAAACTAAATAAATCAGTTTGAAAAAGAAACTAATCATGGTTTCAATAAAAACTGATTCAATAAACTGTTTTAAAAATCGTTTATAAATATGTTAATTAAAATTCTGTTTAGTTATAAAACTGATTTTCAAAGAAACACAATCTTGATTTCATTGAGAAAATTTGTATAAAATATGTTAATTAAAATAAATCAGATTTTAATAAAAAGTGTTTAAATTCTGTTAAACAGAATCTGTTTTAAGACTGTAGGGAAACAGTTACACTTTTATAAATAAAATCTAAATTACAATAAATAAAATTAACAGAAATTAATAACGAGAAAATTAAATACAAACAGAATGTAAGCATATAAACGATAATTAAATAAAATAATAAAATAGTCAAAAGACTTACTTGATCACCAAATAGAGATCAACAAAGAAGCACTAAAAACCGAGGCACGTGTTTGACACGCTTCCTTAAAACAGTTCGCCGTCTGTTTCCCGGGGTACAACAGACCAAAGCAGATAAGTTGTCTGTCGGACTTAACAAAGCTGCAGAATTTCATCTTAAGAGATCGCATTATTTCATATGTTGGAAATCAATAATAACTATTGATTTGATGTGTATTCAACCTATGGAATTAGGGCATCTATTTATACAAAATAGCTCCTCTATGTTTACTCATCCCACCGATGTGGGATTGAAAACAATTCAAAATTCCTCTTTAAGCATGGTATCGAATGCTTAACTTTGAGACACGATATCTCATTCACATCAACTCTATTTTGGACACATAAAGGCTCATTGCGAAGCTCTCTTCGAGGAGAACGCGAACCTACAAACTATTACTTATATATATGGCACATACATATATATAATTGTGTCCAAAGTTGGTTAAAAATTACTTTTACCAACTAATTTTCCAACAGTAAGTAGCACGGTTATTTACATAGTGACTAACATATTTAATCTTACATGTATATGGCACGTGTGAAAATGAAAATGACGAGTTATAATAGTAGTGGCTAGCGAATGTTGATGAAATCAACAAACGGAGGTGACTGTATTGCATGAGATATGAGGAAGTGCCACGTAGAGATATGTATGTCTTTATATATATCTTTTGAGAGAATCTATATTTCATGAAAATCTTAATTTCTATAATATGAAACACATGCATGTGGCTAACCTCCAGATATCTATATGGTGTATATTAACGTGGCACAAGGAGAATTAACATGGATATTTTGTGTTAATGTCATATTATATAGTAAATGTAATATTTAGAGGGTATAGTTTGATCTCGGTAATTACTAATGTTGAGCCTTTAAGTCACGAAACTTAAAATTATGTAACGTAAAAATATAAAACTTATAAAAATGTTAACACGTATCATTATAACATGTTTTAATATATTAGATTAGTCATGAGTCTATCGGAGTATTTTAAACATCATAATTTTTTTAAAACATAGGTTATAAACGTGTAAAACGTAAAATGTGTAAGGTTTATATAATAATGTAAAAATAAAATAAGACATATAAAATAGTGGTCGAAGTAGTTCATAAGTTTATATCAAAATAGCTTACAAGAAAATGGTGAAACAATTTTTATAAAGTGATAACAAATTAGTTTACAACATGAAGATCAAGAATTGAAAATAAAATAGATGAAAATTATCACAACGTGTCCTAAAGGTATATGCTCTAAGGCGGCATGATATGAGATAATTGGTTAAAGTCATGTTCAAATAATTGACGTCGATGTAACCACTGCTAGTGTCCCAAAAACCACTCATCTCTGAAGACAGTTAATAAAGAAATCGGGGAATTCAATAGACTATAACGAGTTTCCATGTAAAATGATATTATGCAGCGTTAAGAAAGGTTTTAAAGACCATTGTATAACTCACAATTTCTGAGAAATAAGAGAGACCATTCTAATTAGTTACAATGTCTTGGGAAGGTTTCATAGATCACAAAAATATAAGAGTAGGTACATGATCGGGGAAAACAGGGTTCGACATGATGTTCAGAAAATCATGCATAAGTGGTCAAAATTCAAATCAAGTATTTATATAACTAACGTTTATATAAATAGAATAGCAACGTTCTGAAAATATCACAGTGATCGCAAAGTACATCAAGTATGTATATAAGTAGCTATTGAAATGTTTGAGTACGCATTGTGTGCGGTTTTCACTTTTGCGAGATAACTTCTCATTAAATAGACAGAGGTGAACAAAAATATTCAAAGAGTAATAATTCGAAGTAGAGTGAATTATTCAACTAAAATAAATTACCATAAAACTACCGATTACAGTTATTGCGTTTACGTTACGTGAAAAGTCAAATAGTAAAAAGTTAACTTTAAAAGTCAAAGGGTAAAATAGTCATTTAACCTTATGAAAAATTACGGGTTGCTACAGTCTCTACCCCTTATGGGAACTTTGTCCCGAAGTTCAGTGAGTGTTATCTACTGACGATGTGTTTAAGTTCATTTTCACGTTCCCACGTGAATTCAGGAACTCTTCTCGAGTTCCATCGAACTTTGACAATAGAAATGCGGCTTGCTTAAGTCATTTGATCTCTTTGTAGGCTCTCCAATAGAGTTTCAGACGTTCATCAATCTGGATCTCTTCCAGAGAAATAATGATTGTCTCATAAGTATGACACTTCTTCTGATTGTACAACTGAATGACGTCGTGTACACTACTAAATTCGGGTGGTATCTCGAGTCTGTAAGCTATCGATCCAATTCTAGTGAAGATTTTAAAAAGTCTGATGTTGAGATGTCTGGGAAAAATGTGGGTGTTTGTGATGAATTCTGATCTTACGCTCCCAGGTGAAATCATGAACTCTTTTAAAGTTTTATCAGTGAGTAAAAGTTCTGATTAATATCAAGCTTCGAGTTAGTATAATTTAAGGGATAATACAAAATATAGATGATTGGAGGACTAACGCAACTCCAGAGTAATGTTGCAGGGCCAGTTGAAGGCACCGCATGCGTGAATGTTGTACCAGAAGTTAAAGGCTGCTCTTACAAGGATTTCATGAGCGGCAAGGTTAGAAATTTCAAAAGCATGAAAGGAGTGGTTGGTTTGACTCGTTCGTTTGAAAGAACAGCGTCCTTTTTTCTTTTTTTTTTTACAACTGTGTTAAAGACTGCAAAGTTAAATAATGCCATAAGCATACTTTTGGGTGATGCTCGGTCAAGATGGAATGTTGTTGCACAATCTATTAGTATTGAGAATGCTTAAAAATTGCTTGGGATAAGTTGAAGAAGTTATTGATCAAGAAGTATTGCCCTCGGAATGAGGTGCAAGAAATGAAGGTGATTTTGGAACCTTGTTGTCAGAGATATTAATGTCACGACTTATATTCATTGTTTTGAAGAGTTGGCAGTATTGTTAGTTGTAAGTTATACAAGTATCTTTGTTTGAGGTGGATAGTTGGGTAAGATGTTTGTGACCCCGAAAGGATTATATTTTAGTAAGATAGGTTTTCAGACGTGATGTTATAAGACGGTTTCGCAAAAGTCGATGTTTGGATGTTTCTTAGCATAAGAAAGTTTGATAAGGTTTGACCAGAAATTTCTAATTCGTAAGAACAAGTATATTCAGAAAAATGTCATCACAAGTTTTATAAATGACGCAAATGAAACTTTAAAGGAAGGCCCTTGAAGGTGACGGCGTCATAGTAGAAAATGTAGTTGAGTATGTATGACTCTATAAGTTTTAGACGCCTAAGGTTAGAGTCCAGTTGTTAAGGTTATGCTCGTTGGTTGTTTACCCTATAATGACTAGCATGGTGTCACCTTTTTCTCGGATTTGGACGGTATAAAATAAAGAGTCTCGACTTGTTAAAATTTCGGGAGAAAACTTGAAGGAATGTAGAGAAAGTTGTTGAACTTCAGCTTTTGTGATGAAAATTCGTTAAATAAGGTTTTTAAATGAGCACATGGACTCGGTTCCAAGTTGAAGGTTTACATGTCCACTTTATGAGTTCAAATGTTACTTCTTAAATTCAAATAATTCCAACACTTCAGTTTTTTGTAGATAATGAATCAGTTTGTTCTTTAGCAATCTTTTTATTAAATGTTTATTATTTATTGTTTCATAACAAAGAGTTTGATCTACTCCAAATGTTTTTGTTCAATTATAAAAGAAGATATTGGTTAACTTTTAAAGCTTTTCAAGGGAGTGAATAGTTTATAAGGTAATTGCAGTATAGTTTTTAAAACGGTTTGTGAAATCATTTATTATATAATAAGGATAATGTATTGTTATTTGCAAACTAGTGGTAAATCGTAGTTTGTGATTTAGTATTGAAGCAACAACTTGGTAGGGTGAAATTTTTTATTTTCTTATTATTATTTTTTTTATAGCTTATAGGATAATAGAAAACGATTTATTATTTATAGAATAGTAGTGAAATCATAGTTAAATTTTGTGATGTTGTGGTAAGATAGCATATAAGGTTATAACATAATTCCTGAAATGATTTGAAAATAAGTCATAGAGTAGATAAGAAAACAATTTATTATTTGCCAAATAGTAGAAATATTTGTATTTCATTTTGTAATTCAGTGGCAAAGTGATAAGGTTTTAAAATGTACCTTTTTGAGGGGTCGTTTAAGCCCTTATTTGATCACTTTTGTATCCGTTATTACTTAATATCGTTCCTTTTCACTTTTTAGGTAACTTGAAGGCAAAATGCTGGAATGACACTTATTCGGACGAACCGCGAATATCGAAGAAAATGGCCAAAGTCAATAATCGAGACACTCAGCTCTCTGGAACTGAAGGGGCGGCGTCGGTGTTATCTGCGACGCCGTCGGGACAACTTTTGTGACGGCTCATTAGCCAAATTGCTTATTTACAAGTGACGGAGGGTTTTAAAAGGTAGGTCGTCGCCTCAGACGGCCTAGATTTGATCCAACGACGTCGAGGCTGAAGGGGCGGCGTCACAAGCATAAGGTGACGCCGTCATAAGACTAACGTGGCCAAGACGAAACCCTAATGACGGCGACCCGACGGCGTCACAAATCAAAAGGTGACGCCGTCGCATTTGTAATCTTATATATAGAATCCGAAATTTTTAGTTTTTAGTGTGTAGTCTTTTGGAGTAAAAACCTAAACCGAACCAAGGCTGTCTTGTACAGTATTTTAGGGTTCCATACCCTATCTTACATCAAGATAAGTGTTTTACTTCATTAATTTAATTATGTCTTCAATTACTTGTGTGTATGCTTGCATGTTTCCCATGTCCGGCTAATTTACTTGTGTGTTTGCTTAGGGAATATGAAACTTGATTATTGAATATTGATTGGTTGTCTCTTATCTTAATTGTTAATGATCTAGTATTGCGATAGGTCATCCGTTGTGTAGTTAATGCTTGATTAATCTTTGTGAACCTTAGCTTATAGTACCTAGAGTAATTGTAGGCTAAACCATCCGAAAAGTACCTTAGAGTTAAAGTTTATAAATCCTAGAGATTTTGTAGTCATTAACCTTTGGTAGTTTCAAAGAGTTAGGGATAAATGCATACCCTACGACCTTAGACACACAACGCGATTAAGAATAAGGACGTGACAATTCAACCATCAATAGGAGATAATTAAGGAGTAATAAAACATAAGTAAACACATCTTTAAATCATCATACGAGCACACAATAATTAGACATAGACTACATACACCTTAGTTAGATAATTAGACAAGTAGAAGTAATCGGTAGAAATACCAACCCCCCAAATCCAAACACCAGAGAACGATTTTAATTCCCGTGACTTACCCTAATACCACACTACAACGATTAGGTTCACTGCCTAGGGTGTTGAAAAACTTGATCGACGAAAAGGAAGTTCCTTTGACCCCGAACGACGCGTGTAGCGTTATCACAAAGTTTGTTTATAAGGTTGTGGTAAAATTGTAGGGTAATTGTAACTTAGTTTACAAAATGTTAGCAAAAGTGTTCGTTGTCTAATGAAATAGGAGCACAGTAGTGAGTCGGTTTATTACAATATAGTAGTCCGTGAAGTAATTGGTACAAAAAGTTTGTAGGAAAATTTGAGAAAGACTCGTTGTTTATAAAATACCGGTAAGGTCAAAAATTTTGATTCAGTGATGAAGTAGTACAACACTTGGTAGACTGACCACGAAATGGTTGACAAGATGAATGATTACAGTTTGTGCGTTAGAAAACGACACAGTTTACTATTTTATAAGGGGGAGTAGTTGAGCAAACTGTTGGTATTCTCTAGGGATAAATAGAGGATTAGGTATTTGTTCCCATAAAAAGTAGATCGAGTTACAAGTTAACTCGTGGTATGTTTCTAGATTGTTAAAAGTTTAGTAGTTCGCTCGTTATTTATGTTCAACCAGGGTTTCCCTTCGTAAATGTCGTGATGTGTCGTTCCTAGAACGGCAAGCGATGTAATCCGACTCATCAATTGAGTACAAGTTTTGGGATAGAGGAAACACTATTACAACAGTGAGTGACGAGGCAACCTCGATCTCAACATCTGAGAAAATGATAATGGGACGGGATGGAGATGACATGGTGCTGCAACGACCCAGTAATACTGATTTAATATATCATAAGTAATATTTAAATAATGTGCATTATCTGCCAAGCAAATCTCTATGCACGTTGTTGATAGGAAATGTTTAAATAGTTATGCATAATTTTTGTTGGGTATAGAATCTATGTTGAAGGGAGAGGTTAGCAAGTTCAGGGTATAACTCCGGAGGAGAGGGTTAATTACTACTAGCAGTTAGTCGATTGGTTCGGTACTTAACGAAGAAGGGTACAACGTTCGAGTTCAAAGTCATATTTACAAAAGAAATCTGACTACAAGTCGAGATCAAGTCAAGCTCCAAATACGAGTAAACGTCAATAGTTCCCAATGGGTACGATAGAGGATCACACATCGATTGAGTGTAAGGTACCTATCGATAGGATAGCATCGATAGAACAACATCAGCAGAATATCATCGATAAAACAACATAGTAGGATAATATGGATAAAACGGCATCAATAAAACAGCATCGATAGAACGACATCGATAGGAATACATCAATGGAGCATAAGGTACAACACCAATAGTGCGTGAGGTACTACATCAATAAAGCGTAAGGTTAACCTTAATCGAGTATTGTTGATGAAACAACGTCGGTAGAACATTATCGATTCAGAAAAATTAACAACATCAACTGGATGACATCGATTGAATAATATCAAGTGAACGACATTGATTCGGAAAAATAAACAACAATCGTTCCAAGATAAGGCTTGGGGTAGGGGTCCGTAACAAAACCACAATCAAGGCAAAGCTAAAATAAAGTAGCAAATCCAAATCTGCAGCGAGACCCAAAATCTCAATACCAATAATCCAAAATCAAACATAGTCACGATTAATTCCAAAACACTCCAATAAGTTCAATGAACTTATTACGATATCAAACGTGTTGAAATATGAAACTCGAATTCAAATGGTGACCAACCGGGCCTAACTCGACCCAACGTAAAACATGATTAGACGTTTTCATTAATTCTAAAAGTGATTCATAGTTGTAACATAGCCAGGCGGCGATGAAAGGCGTTTCATAAAAGAAGAAAAACATCACGATGAATGAGTATTGTGATGCCAGTGTGTTGTGTGTAAGGGTAAACTTTTATCATGTCCATGCTCGTATACATGTACAAAATCTTTCATTCCCAAAACCAAAATTTCGTCAGATATAATTTATTATAACCATCCCCAGCATTGCAAAGTCCACTTCAGGGTTGGACATAGGTGATCAGTCTATGCCCTTCTCTCCCTGGTGAATATAGGTGATCAATCTATATTCACATGAACTTTGAAATACTCGGCTCAGTTACACTAGTACCATGTCCTTTACTTTTAGAAGTTGTAACGAAAGACTAAAACGGGTATTCCTTTTATGTGGGGGATAAGGCGTAGCGTTAGGGTACGTAAATATACGTATAGGAAAACAATCATAGTTCATAGTGATATTAAGTGGATAGTAATATAATACATAATTTATCAAGTATGACTTCAACTAGTCATAAGCGAGGCATCAACTTGGCAGGCAGGCATATGTCGGTCATAGGGTTAAATTTTCGGAAAAGTAGTTATAGTATAGGTTTCAAAATACCCAGTTCTCTATAACTGAGGCTCTGATACCAATCTGTAACACCCCAAAAAAAATGGCTTGCAACGGAAGTAAGTGTTACTTGGGTGCTACTCGATTGGTACCACAACACAATATATAGAACAACAGTTTAACTTGAGAAATCTTTTTTCATAAATATTTATGTTTACATCTTTCAAAATATATATTGTAGAATGTAGGCCCATAAAAAGAATTTAAGTGGTCCCCAAAGTATATCAGAGTCTTCTATGATCATGCCATGCCAATGCCCAAGCGCCTCCAAAATTTAGCTATTGCCTGCAATCCTGAAAATACATG
This sequence comes from Chrysanthemum makinoi, assembly GCA_910596185.1. NCBI lineage: Eukaryota > Viridiplantae > Streptophyta > Magnoliopsida > Asterales > Asteraceae > Chrysanthemum > Chrysanthemum makinoi. The sequence goes on from OU343218.1 coordinate 162,573,522, forward strand.
CTAAAAGTGTCAACACAAAGGTTGGTGAGTTCTCAGGTTTTAATACACCAAGTAGTTTCCAAAACAGGAAAATCAATTGGTTGTCAAAGTTTCAAAAGGGTCCATTATGTATATATGCAGCGTGTTCATGCCATGAATGTTCCACTACTTAAGCTGATTCAGCCGATTCATGCCCTTACGTGCAACATGCTCTAACCTATCATGAGAAGGTGATACTATGCACTCCGGTTAGTGGAGTGAGGGGATGGCTCTACCCCTAAATAGCGCTATCCATACTATCAACTGCTTGTCCCGTACAGTGGGAGTAAGTTAGTAAGTAGTGTAGTTCCAGGGGACTTTCACGATTGTTCTCAGGCACCAAACATAAGCATACATGTCGGTTGCGAATAGCGAGAGCATAGCTCAATTAATTTCGATTCGAGAAACCCGTAACTTCATAAATGCACAACCAATTTAGTTTTAAGTAAGCATAGCATGCTTCCCACCCAAAACGAGTAAAACAGTAAAATGGGGCTGTGAAACTCACCGCTAATAGCGAAGTGGCAAAGTGGCAAAGTGTTGATCAAATAACGAGCGAGTCGCGAAAATATTAAGAGTAACCTCCTAGCCAAAAGAGACAGTTTGAAACCAAAAATGAATATAAGCGTAGCACCGAATCAAACTCGAACAAACGAAACCATCACCCGAACAGTTGACTGATTGTATGACACATGAGCCGTTTATATATGATTAAAAACGTAACAATTGAGAAGTAGTTACTTAGTTTGCTACTTGTGAATAAGTATAGCATGCACATATATTGCAACCTTGGTACTCATGTTGAAGTTGTGAGTTGGTTAGCCTGATCAGAAAGAAGCTAGCATGTTTGGTATGATAAGTTAACGTATGGAATGTTGGCTTGTAAACTGGAAACACGAGGTAAGGTAAGTAGCACGGTTATTTACATAGTGACTAACATATTTGATCTTACATGTATATGGCACGTGTGAAAATGAAAATGACGAGTTATAATAGTAGTGGCTAGTGAATGTTGATTAAATCAACAAACGGAGGCGACTGTATTGCATGAGATATGAGGAAGTGCCACGTAGAGATATGTACGTCTTTATATATATCATTTGAGAGAATCTATATTTGATGACAATATTAGTAGCTGTTTGTTATGAGTATTTTGGTTTCAGGGAATGGTTTTTCAAGTGAAATAAATTGTTTGTTTTAGGTTTTCGGTTACGAAACAGTGATCAATTCCGTTAGATGTGGCGTTTGATGAAACCCACTTGCTCCTCATGTATTTCTGACACTTCTCATATCCATGTTGACTTTTCTGACAATTCTCATAAATAACAAAACTCTTAACCATAGGTGTCAAATTTTCAAGCCACATTTGTTTTAATAATATATCTAGGTGGGCCCTGTTTTTTATATAATAAAATTAAATAAAAACCAATTCACAATTATATTTTACAAAAAAACAACATTAATACTATCATTCAATTTTTATTTCTTTCAATACATACTAAATTCGATACTCATTGTGATTCTTAGCAACAAACCAAACGTCCCCTTAATTTCTATAATATGAAACACATGCATGTGGCTAACCTCCAAATATCTATATGGTGTATATTAACGTGGCACAAGGAGAATTAACATGGATATTTTGTGTCAATGTCATATTATATAGTAAATGTAATATTTAGAGGGTATAGTTTGATATCGGTAATTACTAATGTTGAGCCTTTAATTCACGAAACTTAAAATTAGGTAACGTAAAAATATAAAAATTATAAAAATGTTAAAACTTATCATTATAACCTATTTTAATATATTAGATTAGTCATGAGTCTATCGGAGTATTTTAAACATCATTAAAATTTTAAAACATAGGTTATAAACGTGTAAAACGTAAAATGTGTAAGGTTTATATAAAAATGTAAAAATAAAATAAAACATATAAAATAGTGGTCGAAGTAGTTCATAAGTTTATATCAAAATAGCTTACAAGAAAATGGTGAAACAATTTTTATAAAGTGATAACAAATTAGTTTATAACATGAAAATCAAAAGTTGAAAGTAAAATAGATGAAATTTATCACAACGTGTCCTAAAGGTATATGCTCTAAGGCGGCATGATATGAGATGATAGGTTAAAGTCATGTTCAAATAATTGACGTGTTTCTAGGCGGTGGGGTATGTGGCAAGGTAAGTGTTTTAGAAGTATAGGGCGGGCGTTCCAACTCATCTCTGAAGACAGTTAATAAAGAAATCGGGGAATTCAATAGACTATGACGAGTTTCCATGTAAAATGATATTATGTAGCGTTAAGAAAGGTTTTAAAGACCATTGTATAACTCACAATTTCTGAGAAATAAGAGAGACCATTCCAATTTGTTACAATGTCTTGGGAAGGTTTCATAGATCACAAAAATATAAGAGTAGGTACATGATCGGGGAAAACAGGGTTCGACATGATGTTCAGAAAACCATGCATAAGTGGTCAAATTTCAAATCAAGTATTTATATAACTAACGTTTATATAAACAGAATAGCGACGTTCTGAAAATAGCACAGTTATCGCAAAGTACATCAAGTATGTATATAAGTAGCTATTGAAATGTTTGAGTACGCATTGTGTGCGGTTTTCACGTTTTGCGAGATAACTTCTCGTTAAATAGACAGAGGTGAACAAAAATGTTCAAAGAGTAATAATTCAAAGTAGAGTGAATTATTCAACTAAAAAAAATTACCAGAAAACTACTGATTACAGTTATTGCGTTTACGTTACGTGAAAAGTCAAATAGTAAAAAGTCAACTTTAAAAGTCAAAGGGTAAAATAGTCATTTAACCTTATAAAAAATTACGGGTTGCTACACCTATGGGTTTCCATAACTGATTAGATGGGGTTTCATAAACCAATTCAACCCTAACTTGGACTCTAAGTTTCTTTGGGTATATATACAAGGCCTAGGGTCTTTGTATTTTATATCTTGTGCACATACAATACCCTAAACTTTTTTCTCTCCTTGTTTTCTTGCTAGGTTGATCAAACAAACACCCCTAAGGGTTGATCGATTTGTTTTAATTAAACAAAGTGTTTGGTTTTAAGTTTTGTGTTCTTTAACTAGCATTAACATTAACTTGGTATTAGTACGTGAGTACATGAACGTGATACAATCACACTATTGATTGTATCTTAGATTGAATTACAAAATGGTAAGGGGTAATTCCAATAATCCTTATAAACCCTAATTAGGGTTCATCTTTATGAAGAGTTGCTTGGATTGATTCTTGTTTAGCTAGAATCATAAGGTACGCATACTATTTATGTTTTAGTTAATTAATTATTCATTCTATGTTCCTTACGCTTCCGCATGATTACTTTGATGTTTATTGTTTATATTTATGAGGTGTCATGTTATATAATTCCAACATACACAATACCCTTAGGGCTAGAGATGGCAAAAAAATTCGTACCCGATGGGGACCCGATCCCCAAACCCGATTTTGACTAGGGAATCCCTGAGTTGACCGGGGATGGAGACGGGGATAGGGAATCCCCAAAATATGAAACCGGGGATGGGGCGGGGATGGGGATAACATAATTCCCCGAACCCGACCCCGACTCCGATCTTTCTAGTGTATACGTATTTAGAATTTATATGTTATATCCATACTCGATTAACTTGTATATGTATATTATGAGTATCGGCATGTATATTTATATGCATATGTGATATTTATAAAATCAAGTACCTTTAGAATTAGAAGCATAAGCACCAACTACATATTACTTATTTGTTTTTCCGAATAGACACATATGATACATATTGTTTTTATATTATATGTGATGTTACAATTTTGAGGATGCCTTAGAGTTAAATTGAAATTGTAATGAATCTAACTATGTTTGATGTACGCACGTTTCTTGAAATACTTTACGAGTTAAAATTATTTATATTTTCGATGAGTTGGTGGAAACTTTATGTTAGTTCATAAGGATTGAAAATCCCCGAATCCCCACGGGGATGGGGATGTAAAGCAATTCCCCGATGGGGATGGGGACGGGGATGGGGATGGAGAGTGAAAACGGGGATGGGGATGGTAAATACAATCCTCGACATTCCCTGCCCCGTTGCCATCCCTACTTAGGGCATTAGTTTAAATTATTAAACAAAGAAAATTTGCGTTCGTTAAATACAAATCACATTCAATTAGAGCAGTAGGTATCATGTGGCATTGCAAACTAACATATTACCATACCTTGCGCGTGATTTTTCAAAACCGTTGGTTTCTATTTTGGTATATCAATGAGCGTTGAAAAGGAGAAAACACATTATTATTATTATTATTATTATTATTATTATTGTTATTATTATTATTATTTTTTTAATTATAAATCAACACTTTATTAAAAACTCATAGGATTTACAAAAAATTAGTGGGAAGTGAGAAACCAATTGGGCTACACTTACACTATGATAGCAAAGCAATCCTATTAAAAATATGAGCGCGTAGACGCGTCCCACGATGTCTTGAGTCATAGAGAATCGTCGAATACGCTTTATTATTATTATTATTATTATTATTATTATTATTATTATTATTATTATTATTAGAGTAAACTACACCATTCGTCCTTTTGGTATGCGTTGACCCACAAGTTTCGTCCTTTGACCGAAAAACTGCGCCGTTCATCCTTAACTGCGAAACGTTATGTATTGTTAGTCCCTCACTCTAACTGGCAAGACTAACGGTCGTTACACCTCATTCACTCGAGGGTATTTCAGTCTTTCCCACCCATAAGGACCAACGGTGAAATTTCGAAATTTTTTGAAAAATTTATTTCGATTTTTTTTTCAAAAATTTTTTTTCCGAGAAAATTTTTTCCAAATTTTTTTTCCCAAAATATTCTTTTTTTGAAATTTTTTTTCCCAAAATTTTTTTTTCCCAAATTTTTTTTTCCGAAATTTTTTTCCCAAAAATCGTCGCATGTGAAAACACAAAAATTCGGAAAATTAAATTCAAAAATTATTTTTCAAAATTTTTTTTGTCTGTTTTTATACGTTTTCATCCGGTTTTATACGATTTCGTCCGGTTTTCTCACGTTTTTATTCGTCTTTATCCGTTTTTATACGTTTTCTTCCGTTTTTATGTTTTTTTGTCTGTTTTTATACGTTTTCATCCGATTTTGATCTAATGGCTAATATAAGTTAACCAATTTTTCTAAAAATTTTCAAAAAATTTCAAAAAAATTTCAAAATTTTTTTTTCACATTTTTTCAAAAAAAATTTGTTTTGAAAAAAAAATTCGAAAAATTTTTTTTGAAAAATTATTTCGAATAATTTTTTTTTGAAAAACGAAAAAAAAATTTGAATTTTTTTTTCCAAATTTTTGTGTTTTCAATTTTTTGTATTTTTTTTTTGTCACATGTGAAAAAAAATTTGGAAATTTTTTCCATCACATGTGAATTGTTTTTCACTTTGCTTCATATGTGAAAACATTTCGAAAAAAGAATTTCTAATAATTTTTTCACATGTGACGAAATTTTTTTTCACGTGTGACGAATTTTGTTTTTCCACATGCGACGATTTTTGGGGGGAAAAAATCTGAAAAATAAACTTTTGGGAAAAAAAAGATTTGGGAAAAAAAATTTCGGAAAAAAAATTTGGAAAAAGTTTTTTTGGAAAAAAAAACTTCGGAAAAAAAAATTGAAATAAATGTTTTCGGAAATTATCGAAATTACACCGTTGGTCCTTATGGGTGGGAAAATACCGAAATACCCTCGAGTGGATGAGGTATAATGACCGTTAGTCATGCCAGTTAGAGTGAGTGACTAATTTTCCGGTCAACGCATAATACAAGGACGAATGGTGTAGTTTACTCTTATTATTATTATTATTATTATTATTATTATTATTATTATTATTATTATTATTATTATTATTATTATTATTATTTATAATTGGTTTGTTGTGTTTTAATTGGTTTATGGTGGGTCACAAAAGGGTGAGTGTTAACATGTTATGATACCTGTGTTTTTTGGGTTGTTGGTGTTAAAGTGGGGATGATGATGTGTCGCTGATGTGTCACTGAAAAAATGATGTTACGGTGCTATGGTATCTTGTGCTCTTGAAGCAATTTATAACTTTAATTAGTATATATTAAATGCAATTTTTGTTTTAAAAATAAAACTTGTGACCCTTGAATTAATGCATTTATCTAATGCCTTTAGGACACTTGTTAGACAATCCATTTCAAAAATATATATATCAAATAACTAATAAAATAATTTTCTTGTTGATATTGTTCACATGGTCTGAAGGTGCACATTTCGGTTTTTATTAAACCGAACCGGATTAAAAACTGGTTTCGGTCTTAGTCAGATAGTAAAAAAACCGGTTTTTGTAAAACCGGATCCTGTTTAAAACCGGTTTGGGGAGGAAAATGTATGGTTTAAACCAAGAACCGGTTCGGTTTAAAACCAGTTTTGGGAGGAAAACGTATGGTTTAAACCAAGAAGCGGTTTTACATAAAACCTGTTCGGTTTAAACCAGTTTTCAAATCGATTGACAACAAACAATGCTTTCCAGAAACCGGTTTTTTAATAAACCGGTTTTTGGTTTTTTTTTTATCAAATCAGTTTTCGGTTTTTTATTTCACCTCTACACTTGTGACTTGTCCAATGCTAATTTTTACAACATGTTATATCATCTCAAATCCAATAATCCAAATGAATCCACAATGGTCCAACCGATCCAATATCATATCCTAATATAAGTCACTATAAAATCCCTAAGGGCGTCTTTGGTTGGGGAAATTTTGTGGAATTTGAAATTAAAATTACCTCTATTATCTGTGTTTGGTTCACAAGAAAGGTGAAATTTAAATGCAGCATAAATTAAAATCTCTCAAAATGGGCAATTTAGGGTCCGTTTGGTTTATAAGCGGGGTTGGATTAAAATTTGGATTTGGTATAGGATTTGACTTTAAGGTAGGTTTAGGAGGGAGAAATTATAATTATTTAAATTTATTTTATAATAAATTTTAAATAAAAAATATTATTTTAATAAATAAAGTTAGTGAGAAAAAAAGAAATGCAAGTGAGAGATAAAGAGAGATTCATAAAAAGCCAAAACAAATCCCACATGTATAGCATTGAATTGAAACAGTTCGGTTGAATGTGATTGTTGATACCATTCATGTCAAACAAACAAATAAGGGTCCTACTATATTTACCCTAAATCCACTATTGGTACCCATTAAGTGCTTTCTCTTTCTTTTTATTAGCAAAGTCAAAACTCAAAACATTTAATTTGCAGATAACTTTCATTGAAAATCTCACATCACTCCACACAAATATATTTCAAAAACCTATTTTTCAAACCATCGTGCTTTAAGATCAGCCACTGCTTCTCCACCACAAACACAACTTAAATCAGATCTTCTCCACCACAAACACAACTTAAATCAGATCAAAACCACAAAACCGTCTTTTCCCTAAGAACCTAAAATCTTAAGCACTAACACACATTGACACAATACAAGAGATACATAAATATAAAAAAAAAACAGAACACACATAAACTTAGATTTAGATGAGTGGTGGTTTAAGCACACATAAAACTTAGGAGTCGATGGTGGTGAAGTGGTGGTTGAAGTTGCCGGAAAAATGGAGCCGGAAGTGGTGGTGACGAAAATGGTGGAAAGTTGCCCGAATAAAAGCATGTTGTGGTGGTTATAAGTTGTTGTGGAAGAAAGTGATTTTTTTAAAGAAGATATAAGAAAAAATATATTGCGTAAATTGCAAAAATTGTAAAAATTGTACCAGTTAATTCAAAAAGATTAAAACAAAGATGGTGGAGTTTATGAGAGAAAAAAAAGATTTAAGAAAGTAATTATTAACACATTAATGGTAAAATAATTATTAACAATAATTATGTAATTAATGACATGTAAAAGTCAAATACTATCATGATTCATTTAGTGAATGTTTGGTGTTCATTTAGCATCGCCCAACAAATAATTATAGTCACATCAACATCAAACCCATTAAAAAAAAAGTAGGCAAAAATGCATATATATATATATATATATATATATATATATATATATATATATATATATATATATATATATATATATATATATATATATTTATATATATATATATCTCCCAAAGTGAATAATTGCATATATATCTTTTATACAAGTTTTTTATGCACATACCTAAAAACGCTTGTCATCATCCTGATGGGTTGTAAAATAAATAAGTCCATGTCTGCAACCATCAAGATGATAACAAGTAATTTTAGATCTAAGTTTAGGCCTAAGTTTAGGTTCATTAATCATTTCTCTTAAATATACTATTGGGCTTTTGAATAAAATTTGATGTATTTGAATAATCATTAATTAGATCTAATTTTTATGCTCTGTTCATTCAATATTTTTTTTTACCACTTGCTACTCGACATTTTGAAATCGATAGACATAGTTGATATAACAAACAATTATGTATCTACAAGAAACATTCTATAGTTTACGTCATAAGAAAGTCAACTTTTATTTTGTAAGTTGTTTGGATGGGCCGGGGGGAAACATGCTTGTGTGGATTTTACCAGAGTGTTCCCTCTTGTTGGGCTAAGGGACAATGGGTTTGTTGCGGGACAAGCGGCGTTGAAAGCGGAATCGAGCAAAGTTGCTAAACACGAGAAAGCTTGTTTAGAGAATCAACACGTATTTACCCCTTTTGCTTTTGATACATTTGGGTTCATAGCTTCGCATTTGTGGAGTTTTGACTAGCGTTCAACGGGTTATGCAAAGTAATTTTGCGACCCCTAAGTCACAAAATTTCATTTTAGTAAATTGGTTTTGCCATTCTAAAGGGGTTCGCGGCACATCTTGTTGTCCGTTTATGCGCCATCTTATTATGTCAGGTTATAAAAGTGTTTAAAATATATATATATATATATATATATATATATATATATATATATATATAGTGAAACTTTATTTTAGACCCACTTTCACGAGAAGCTGAGAACCACTTTTTAGCCATTAGATTTGTTGATCAATGGTCTAAAACGAATGTGCCATTTATGTAAATAATCAAAAGATAAGGTAGATTGGTGTAACATGTGTAAGGGTAGTATAGACATTTTTATTCACCCTAAAAAATTGGGAGGAACGGTTTATTACTTTATCTAATCTTCTCTCTTACCAAAAACCGCCACCCCAACCCTTTATGCCGCCTCTCTGTAAATACTTTGTTCGGCCAAAAAAAATCACCAATATGTCCATAAATCGTTTTCGTGATTCGATCAAGCAAGCATCCCACGAGAAAATCGTTTTCGCGATTGGTAAGATTTCTTGTTCGTTATTTTTTTCCCATATTGTTTTTACGCTTATGGTTAATCCGCTTATGGTTAATCATATAATACAAAACAATAATCACTGTTAATAAAAATAGTGAATAGGCGAATATGAAAAATTGAATCATTTAAATAATGTGTGAATCATTGATTAAGGTAGTAAATAATAGTTAAACCCGTTTACGGAATCATCTTCAAGCGTTGAGTGTAACATAGTTATGAAGTTTGCATTTATGTTGGTTATTTTTTAATCATAGGGCGATCTTGATCTGATTAAATAAACCAGAGTAGGACCACCACTAAAGTTTAATTTTTTAATTTATGTACCTGCGATTATGTTGTTGAATCCGTAGTTCTTTTCTGTCATCAATACAAGTGTTGATTTACTAAAACGAATCTTGATTTACAAGGCTAAAAGGGAGAAAATTAAAAGAAGAATATGATCGCGATAACAACATTGCTAAGATGGAAAGACGGATAAAGTCACTTCAAAGAACAAATCAACGATGCAAATGAGCAAAAATTAAAGACACTAGGGTTTTATGTCTATCTCATCTTTATATATGATTGGCCTCTTGCTTTACGTATGCATATGTATATACATTTACCAAATCTAATTATTCTATGATCATGCCATAATTCTCTTAATTTAACGTGTATATGCTACATTGCTAGAATAGTTATTGCTAAACAAACTAAAGCCATTGTGAATGAGAACCTTGCAATGCATTATATCTTTGTAGTGGCCACATACTGTCACATTGCTAAACAAACTAATTAAGTCTAAGTGGCATCTCTGTAGTAAATGCTAGTATCATGTAATACAAAGTAAAACATACCTGAGCAGGTGATTAATCATTATAATCTGGATATAGAGTTTTACATGGCCAATTTGTTGCAAAACATGCATGTTTCATAAAAATTATGGTTCAAAACATGCATGTTCTAAAAATTATGGTTCAAAACATGCATGTTTCATAAAAATTATGGTTCAAAACATGCAAAACATGCACTGAACATGTATGTTCTAAAAGTTATGGTTCAAAACATGCATGTTTTATAAATAGATGCATATATGTTTTAAATTGTGCATATATGTTATGATAGTTATTATGATTAAAAATTCATTTCCTATTTGTTTGTGTTATGAAATATTTTTTTCTTTGTAATTGTATTTTAATAATATTAATGTTGCTAATTTTTATACTTTTATTTGTATCAGGTGTAATTAAAAGAATATTCACTTCTGAGTGTGCATATATATGTCGACTTTTGAAAATGTTGTCGGCTACGCGTGTACATATATGTCCGACTCCTAAAAATGTTCTAACAATGAGTGTGCACATATGTCCATTTGTGTTACATATTATTAGTGCTCACGTGTATAGATCGATTAGATTCATGCATTCATGCTTTTTAGAAATGTGTATTCTTGTTGTATTTCAATCGATATCGAATTTTGTGTATAATATTTATGTTCTTTGTTTGTTGTAAATTTATGTTATATAAAAAAACACATATGCACCTAACTATTTCTTATTGTAGCACTAAATCTGAAAGTATGCTTTAAAAAAAACATATATGCACTAAATCTGGAAAAATTGTAACTTAAAAACATATATGCACTAAATCTAGAAACATGTTAGCTTAAAAACATATATGCACTAAATCTAAGAACATACAAGCTTAAAATTAATTAAAAAAAAAAAAAGGAATCTAATAAAAAATATCAAAAAATAAAAATTGCCTTTTACTATTTTACCCTTTTAGATTAAATAAAAAGGGGCAATTCCATATTTACCCAACTTAAACATGATAATGCCATATTTACCCAAAACATGCTTTAAATGTATTGTACATCATGCATTCAAAAGTTGTATTTTGGGTAAATATGACATTTTCATGTTTAGATTGGGTAAATATGGAATTATCCCAAATAAAAAAGTTTAATATTACAAAAAATTCAAAAATGTCATTTTGCATTAATATATTGCACACTATGCATTATTAGGAGTACATAAGTGGTTCTCGCAGTTCTCGCAGATAAGGTGGGTTCTAAAAATAAAGGGACTATATATATATATATATATATATTTCAAGAAGATGATGATGGTGCAAGAGGCAAGGGCAATTATGTAACCTTCTGATTTGCAAATTTAATTTCTTTTGACATGTTATTTGTGAACCAAACACATTAGTTCCAGAATTTTAAATCTCTAACATTTTAAAACATTCTAATTTCTAGCATTTTAAATACATGAACCAAACACCCCCTAAATATTTTCAAACCTAACCCTAGTTTTCCTATCACATTTGCAGCCTCACACACATATCAAACTTCTCCCTCCTTTGCAAAACTCGGTCCCGATCTTGCTAATCCGAGCACACAACACTATCATAACCATCGGTTAAAACCCATTGAAAATAAAAATGGTTATGTACGACATATGCGCTTTTTTTCTAGACAAATGTGGCTTAGACTACTTTCATAATATTCGGTTAGTATTTGTTATGTCATGTGATATAAGCAATTGAAGTTTCTTGTTGTTTGATTTTATTGTATTTTAGAATACAAGTGTTTGGGTAGCTAAAAATTTTAAGCTCGACCAATAAGTGTGTTTGTTTTGACATTATGATAAGTTGTTGCTGATGTTTAGATTCATAAATAAACCGCAATGTTAATTGTTGTTAATAATAATAAGAGTAATAACTTCATGTCATTATAATAATTAGTACTTCAGTAGTTGTGGTTGTAGTCTGTTTATTTCATGTCAATATAATAAATTATGCTTTACAATGCGGTTACATAAACTATGTTCCCTTATGGGGTCAAAAATTACTATCTAGTCCATGTTTTAGAGTTCTACCTTTTTAATTTATTGTATTTACTTAAATGAAAATGTAATTCTGACTTTTTACAATTTTAGTTTTGTAATTTCTCTTTAAAAGTGAATGAAAGTTCCTTGTTCTTAGTGTTTTCAAAATCTGGTTTCTTAAGTCCAAATTTATATTGCGACTTGTTTAATGAGCTTTCTCAGCTCTTTGAGCTTTTGGTTAGTTTGCAAGATTGTTGCTTCAAGTTCAAGCTTTAAAAAGCATTTTTTAAGAAAATTACCCTCTAAGGGGGTGTTTGGAATTGCACTTGTTTTGGGGTCAAAAGCCCATTTTGGGTCTCAAACTAAGTTCTACTTAGTCTTAAGTTAGCATGTTTAACAGCATTTTAATCATCTCATGTCATTTAAAGTAGTTTGATAGTTTGTTTTTGTTAATTTTTAATGCGTCTCGAGAACCACTAATATGTCTGGCGACGCTGCAACCTCTTTTTTGCCTTATATAAGCTTCCATTTAGCTTAAATTCAGTTTTTAGATTGTTTGTAGTATGCATTTTATCTTTGTTGACTTGTTAGGTAATCTAGTGTAGGTTTGATAGCTTAATTATGCCCTTGGCTGTCCCCTAGTGCCTTTTTATATGCGAGATCGGCACCTATCATCCCCATTAATCCTCTTTGAATTGTCCCTCACAAGCTCATATAAGCTTGAAAGTTTCTACAAATTGGTTTTTTGAGTCCTTTCCCATACCACCTCGGCGGATTGGGTTTATGTTTGTTGTTGTTGTTGGTTTTTGAGTCCTTTATACTATGAACTTTATTTGTTTGTGCTTATTTAGGAATCCTAAGCTTGTTTACTAGCTTTTTTTAAGCAAGAAAACACTAAATGGCTGTTAAGTTGCGGCTGACTCAGCAACATATTTGCTTTATTTAGAGCTTGTTATCTTGTTTTATTAGCTTATTTGTGCTGCCTCAGTAGTTTTTAAGTTTAGTTTTTAAGTTTAGTTTTTAAGTTTTAGCTATGTTTTAGCTTTTTAGAAGCTTTTGTAGCTTTTGGTTGCCTTTGGTTAGTCAAGAACCCAAACAGTCCCATTTGTGCTTCTGCTCCTTTTATAAGTTGTTTCTGAGCTTATTTTCAAGTAAAAAAAATATTTGGTTTTTTGCAAAAGCTTATTTTTACCTTATTTCATAAGTTCAAAAGGAAAAATAAAAAAATGTGGAAGAGGGGAACTCTAACTGGTGTTGCTTGTTAGTATTTGTAATGTTTAATATTTAACTTAGTTTTCCATATTAAGCTTATCAGCCTTTAGAAGCTTTTAACAGCTTATTTCCATAAGCTCTTGCCCTTTTTATATTTTTCCTAGGATTATTTTTAGCTTAAGTAATTTTTCACAAAAATTCTCAAAATTTTCCCATTTCATTTAGTATTTTTTATAATTTAATTAGAGTAATTTAGTTTTTAATTCATAAAAAATAATTTAAAAGTCGAAAAAATACCCGACTTTTTTCTAAAATTTTATTTTGTCATTTAGCTCGTAGGAAAAATAGTTTTGCAACAGTAAGATTTAAATTGCAACATTTTCACTTTTAGGGCTCGGGACGCCCCCGGTTTTTCCCCTTTTTGGTTTTTAGTGCCTTAGGACGTAATTTAGCATCGTTTTATTGTTTCTTATGTTTACGTGCTTTGTTTACTTTCCCGTGCTTTAAAATTTAGAAAACCGCACCGTAAAATCCCGTTTATTCAAGCATTTTAATAACAAACCTCAAACGTAACCGTCAATTCACTCCTCGTTGGGAAGCGACCGGGTAATCACTCCCCATCATATCATATATCATTATATTTCGAGATTGCGTGTTGACCTTTTTCCTAAAGGGTTGATTCAATTGATTCGAGCGTATATCACATATTTGGTATTTTTATATTACATTTGATTATTTGACCCTTAAAAAGGCCATTATCAATTTGGCATATTAATAACCTTTATCTCTTAAAATTTGTTTAAAATTTATAAATTTTAATTAACAAATTTTGTCAAAATTTTTAAAATAAATATATTACAGTAGATAATATAAATTTTAATTACAGTAGAAGGAATTTCAAATTCACTGGCCTTTTGATCTATTGCGGGTAAGTTTTGTTGTTTTGATGTAGAGGCTAGATTTTATTTTTAACATGATAAAGGTTATTCGACTATCCTAGAATTACTGTTTGTAATTTATTTTTAGAAAGTTTGGTTACTGTTTGTACTACCCTTTGATGAACATATGGAAATATAGAAACAAGCTTTGTTTTGACTTTAAGACTACCCTAAAAAATGCCTTTAAGGAATGAAACTTAATAGGACTATGAAACTTAATTCATCATGGGTTAGTAATCCTATCTCTTGTAAGTTGTATAATGCATCTCATCTATGTTTATGCTGTTTCTTGTACTTAGATTATGTAATTCTGATTTATGGTTCTATGTTTAGCTTTTTACTATGAGTTATGATTGATTAAGTGAAACTAGGGTTATGTGATTCTTGTTTTCTTTTCTTAGTTTTGCATGTTGAAAGGGTATGCTCAAACTAAGTTTTTTTTTTTTTGTGTGATTGTGATTGCGACCCTTCATCTATGTGTCAACTAAGGACAAAATCAACCTTAAGATTCCTCTTTACCTACCCTTTCCGGCAACAATAACTATGTATGGTATTAGAGCCTACTTGGAGCAAAGCCGGGGTTTTAGTGAATTTAATGGATTTATGTTTCAAGTAATCCATTTCACCATATCCTCTCTTGGTGATATGGTACATTTACTCCTTCCATAAAGGAGTTTAAGCACATATTGCTCTTTCTAAATCATCAAAAATGTCAAAAAGGATTGCCATATTTAAGCTATCTATGGGTGTACTTTGGCTTCAAGTTTGTATTCTAATCCATAAGACATTTTCTGTATTTTAGCACTATTGCTTTCTGAAAGAAATTTGTTTTTATCCTGTGCAGGGCCCTGGTCTTGAGATATTGCATGCACTCATGCAGCCCAAGACTTTGTTATTGGGATAATACTAGTTTGTTGGGCTGTGAGGCAGATGTGGGCCTTTAGCGGGTTTTCATTAAGCGGATAATGATCTACAACTTTTGAATGTTTGTGTGGCTAGGTATATATTTTTAGTACCCAGTAAATGTTAATGTTTTTAGTTAGCTCACTCCAAAAGGCCGAGAAAAGTACAATTATGTTCTCTTTATGGCCTACCGTTTTCCACCCCATAAAAACAAAATAAATAAGGAAAATACAAATATTAAACGTGTTTTTAATTTCCAAGTGTTGTGGATAAGTTTATCATAAATAAAATTCTTACAAATAGAAAATTATAGGAGGTTTTTGTTTCATAAAAAATGTTTTACCTTGTAGAGTTTGGTTCAATAAAGATCAAATAAAAACTAAAGATCAAATAAACCATTCTCAACCACTCATTTTTTCATTAAAACAATAAAATAAACTTTTACCTTCATTTTTTAAAACTAAATATCTCACAAACCATTGATCGTTAGACGAAACTAATCATACCATTACGACAAGCATAAAATTATCTTTAATTTGATATCCCACATCATATATTTTTGACGAAATTTTTTTTCAGACTTTTTCATTGGGTTTTAGGGTTTAGGTGTTTAGGTGTTTAGGGTTTAGGGGTTTGACTTTTTTGGGTTAAGATTTTTAGGGATTAAGTGTTTAGGTTTCCTGGTTTAGCGGATAGTGTTTAGGTTTTTTGGTTTAGCGGTTAGGGTTTTAGGGGTTTAGGGTTTTAGGGTTTAGGGTTTAGGGGTTAGGGTTTTTAGGGTTTAGGGGTTAGGTTTTTAGGGTTTAGGGGCTAGGTTTTTTTAGATTTAGGGGTTAGGGTTTTTAGGGTTTACGGGTTGTGTTAACACAAAAGAGTATTTTGAAAATTTTCATTTATAGTGTAATATGTCGAAACCATAAGCGATAAAAATAAAGTTAAATCGAAAGTATCAATATTGGATCTCTATAGAAAGATAATTTTATTCTTGTGCGCGAATGGTATAATTAGTTTTATCTAATTATTAACGGTTTTGGATATTTAATTTTTAAATATAAGGTGAAAGAATTTAATTGATTTGATTAAAATGAATGGTTAAGAATGTCATTTTGATCTTTAATTTTTATGTGATCTTTATTGATCTCACCCCTTACCTTGTATTTTCATGTTAGATGCCGTTTGGGGGTTTTTTTTTTATGGCCGCACGGTAATTTCCGGTTGGATAATTGTTCCTACTATAACCAAAAATGCACGTTCTGTTGCAAACATCGAAGCAAAAATACACTTTGTTCCAGTTTCCAAATGGTTTGTAGTATATTCAACTACGTTTCATATTTGTTCACGATTGTTGGTCCAAAACACTCACAACATCTGCTTTTATCGCTCTATCGCCTTTTCAAAAGCTACACTTTTAAAAAAGAATACACCTTTCTTAGAAGTATCAATTATGCAATCTGGAAACAGGAACAATAACACCTCAAGAGTCCACATTTGTGAATATACTAAACGGATACCATTTCACTGGAATTTCAACAATTTGTTCAATAAAAATTACAAATGCAAAAGTTTAATGTTTAACCATTATGAAAATCTAAAATTCTACTTCAAAACTGAGAGCCCCCCATTGAACCGGTGCCAACTTTAACCGGCTAATATAAGTTAACCAATTTTTCTAAAAATTTTCAAAAAATTTCAAAAAAATTTCAAAATTTTTTTTTCACATTTTTTCAAAAAAAATTTGTTTTGAAAAAAAAATTCGAAAAATTTTTTTTGAAAAATTATTTCGAATAATTTTTTTTTGAAAAACGAAAAAAAAATTTGAATTTTTTTTTCCAAATTTTTGTGTTTTCAATTTTTTGTATTTTTTTTTACATGTGAAAAAATTTGGAAATTTTTTTCATGTGAATTGTTTTTCACTTTGCTTCATATGTGAAAACATTTCGAAAAAAGAATTTCTAATAATTTTTTCACATGTGACGAAATTTTTTTTCACGTGTGACGAATTTTGTTTTTCCACATGCGACGATTTTTGGGGGGAAAAAATCTGAAAAATAAACTTTTGGGAAAAAAAAGATTTGGGAAAAAAAATTTCGGAAAAAAAATTTGGAAAAAGTTTTTTTGGAAAAAAAAACTTCGGAAAAAAAAATTGAAATAAATGTTTTCGGAAATTATCGAAATTACACCGTTGGTCCTTATGGGTGGGAAAATACCGAAATACCCTCGAGTGGATGAGGTATAATGACCGTTAGTCATGCCAGTTAGAGTGAGTGACTAATTTTCCGGTCAACGCATAATACAAGGACGAATGGTGTAGTTTACTCTTATTATTATTATTATTATTATTATTATTATTATTATTATTATTATTATTATTATTATTATTTTTTTTTTTTTTTTTTTTTTTATAATTGGTTTGTTGTGTTTTAATTGGTTTATGGTGGGTCACAAAAGGGTGAGTGTTAACATGTTATGATACCTGTGTTTTTTGGGTTGTTGGTGTTAAAGTGGGGATGATGATGTGTCGCTGATGTGTCACTGAAAAAATGATGTTACGGTGCTATGGTATCTTGTGCTCTTGAAGCAATTTATAACTTTAATTAGTATATATTAAATGCAATTTTTGTTTTAAAAATAAAACTTGTGACCCTTGAATTAATGCATTTATCTAATGCCAGGAGCTGACAATAAAAAAAAAATATATATCAAATAACTAATAAAATAATTTTCTTGTTGATATTGTTCACATGGTCTGAAGGTGCACATTTCGGTTTTTATTAAACCGAACCGGATTAAAAACTGGTTTCGGTCTTAGTCAGATAGTAAAAAAACCGGTTTTTGTAAAACCGGATCCTGTTTAAAACCGGTTTGGGGAGGAAAATGTATGGTTTAAACCAAGAACCGGTTCGGTTTAAAACCAGTTTTGGGAGGAAAACGTATGGTTTAAACCAAGAACCGGTTTTACATAAAACATGTTCGGTTTAAACCAATTTTCAAATCGATTGACAACAAACAATGCTTTCCAGAAACCGGTTTTTTAATAAACCGGTTTTTGGTTTTTTTTTTATCAAATCAGTTTTCGGTTTTTTATTTCACCTCTACACTTGTGACTTGTCCAATGTTAACTTTGACAACATGTTATATCATCTCAAATCCAATAATCCAAATGAATCCACAATGGTCCAACCGATCCAATATCATATCCTAATATAAGTCACTATAAAATCCCTAAGGGCGTCTTTGGTTGGGGAAATTTTGTGGAATTTGAAATTAAAATTGCCTCTATTACTGTGTTTGGTTCACAAGAAAGGTGAAATTTAAATGGCAACGCAAATTAAAATCTCTCAAAATGGGCAATTTAGGGTCCGTTTGGTTTATAAGCGGGGTTGGATTAAAATTTGGATTTGGTATAGGATTTGACTTTAAGGTAGGTTTAGGAGGGAGAAATTATAATTATTTAAATTTATTTTATAATAAATTTTAAATAAAAAATATTATTTTAATAAATAAAGTTAGTGAGAAAAAAAGAAATGCAAGTGAGAGATAAAGAGAGATTCATAAAAAGCCAAAACAAATCCCACATGTATAGCATTGAATTGAAACAGTTCGGTTGAATGTGATTGTTGATACCATTCATGTCAAACAAACAAATAAGGGTCCTACTATATTTACCCTAAATCCACTATTGGTACCCATTAAGTGCTTTCTCTTTTCTTTTTATTAAAGCAAAACTCAAAACATTTAATTTGCAGATAACTTTCATTGAAAATCTCACATCACTCCACACAAATATATTTCAAAACCTATTTTCAAACCATCGTGCTTTAAGATCACCATGCTTCTTCTCCACAAACACAACTTAAATCGGATCTTCTCACCACAAACACAACTTAAATCGGATCAAAACCACAAGTCTTTCTAAGAACCTAAAATCTTAAGCACTAACACACATTGACACAATACAAGAGATACATAAATATAAAAAAAAAACAGAACACACATAAACTTAGATTTAGATGAGTGGTGGTTTAAGCACACATAAAACTTAGGAGTCGATGGTGGTGAAGTGGTGGTTGAAGTTGCCGGAAAAATGGAGCCGGAAGTGGTGGTACAACGAAATGGTGGAAAGTTGCCCGAATAAAAGCATGTTGTGGTGGTTATAAGTTGTTGTGGAAGAAAGTGATTTTTTTAAAGAAGATATAAGAAAAATATTATATGAAATTGCAAAAATTGTAAAATTGTACAGGTTAATTCAAAAGATTAAAACAAAGATGGTGGAGTTTATGAGAGAAAAAAAAGATTTAAGAAAGTAATTATTAACACATTAATGGTAAAATAATTATTAACAATAATTATGTAATTAATGACATGTAAAAGTCAAATACTATCATGATTCATTTAGTGAATGTTTGGTGTTCATTTAGCGTAACAAATAATTATAGTCATCAACATCAAACCCATTAAAAAAAGTAGGCAAAAACATATATATATATATATATATATATATATATATATATATATATATATATATATATATATATATATATATATATATTTATATATATATATATCTCCCAAAGTGAATAATTGCATATATATCTTTTATACAAGTTTTTTATGCACATACCTAAAAACGCTTGTCATCATCCTGATGGGTTGTAAAATAAATGAGTCCATGTCTGCAACCATCAAGATGATAACAAGTAATTTTAGATCTAAGTTTAGGCCTAAGTTTAGGTTCATTAATCATTTCTCTTAAATATACTATTGGGCTTTTGAATAAAATTTGATGTATTTGAATAATCATTAATTAGATCTAATTTTTATGCTCTGTTCATTCAATATTTTTTTTTACCACTTGCTACTGACATTTTTGAAATCGATAGACATAGTTGATATAACAAACAATTATGTATCTACAAGAAACATTCTATAGTTTACGTCATAAGAAAGTCAACTTTTATTTTGTAAGTTGTTTGGATGGGCCGGGGGGAAACATGCTTGTGTGGATTTTACCAGAGTGTTCCCTCTTGTTGGGCTAAGGGACAATGGGTTTGTTGCGGGACAAGCGGCGTTGAAAGCGGAATCGGGCAAAGTTGCTAAACAGCTTGTTTAGAGATCAACCATATTTACCCCTTTTGCTTTTGATACATTTGGGTTCATAGCTTTACGTGGGAGTTTTGACTAGCGTTCAACGGGTTATGCAAAGTAATTTTGCGACCCCTAAGTCACAAAATTTCATTTTTAGTAGAATTGGTTTTGCCATTCTAAAGGGGGTTGCGGCACATCTTGTTGTCCGTTTGTCTGCCATCTTATTGTAATCAGTTATAAAAGTCTTTAAAATATATATATATATATATATATATATATATATATATATATATATATATATATATATAGTGAAACTTTATTTTCAGAACCCACTTTAAATGCGAGAACTGCGAGAACCACTTTTTAGCCATTAGATTTGTTGATCAATGGTCAAAACAGATGTGCCATTTATGTAAATAATCAAAAGATAAGGTAGATTGGTGTAACATGTGTAAGGGTAGTATAGACATTTTTATTCACTAAAAAATTGGGAGGAACCGGTTTATTACTTTATCTAATGCTCTCTCTTCAAAACCTAAAACCGCCACCCCAACCCTTTATGCCGCCTCTCAGAAATACTTTGTTCGCCAAAAAATCACCAATATGTCCATAAATCGTTTTCGTGATTCGATCAAGCAAGCATCCACGAAAAATCGTTTTCGCGATTGGTAAGATTTCTTGTTAGTTATTTTTTTTCCCATATTGTTTTTACGCTTATGGTTAATCCGCTTATGGTTAATCATATAATACAAAACAATAATCACTGTTAATAAAAATAGTGAATAGGCGAATATGAAAAATTGAATCATTTAAATAATGTGTGAATCATTGATTAAGGTAGTAAATAATAGTTAAACCGTTTGAATCATCTTCAAGCGTTGAGTGTAACATAGTTATGAAGTTTGCATTTATGTTGGTTATTTTTTAATCATAGGGCGATCTTGATCTGATTAAATAAACCGAGTAGGACCACTAAAGTTTGATTTTTAATTTATGTACCCTCGCGATGTATTTGTTGAATCCGTAGTTCTTTTTGTCATTAATACAAGTGTTGATTTACTAAAGCGAATCTTGATTTACAAGGCTAAAAGAGAAAATTAAGGCTGCGGCAAGAATATGATCGCAGTAACAACATTGCTACAATGGAAGATGGAAGGCGGATAAAGTCACCGGCAACAAATCAACGATGCAAATGAGCAAAAAATTAAAGACACGGGTTTTATGTCTATCTCATCTTTATATATGATTGGCCTCTTGCTTTACTGTGCATATGTATATACATTTACCAAATCTAATTATTCTATGATCATGCCATAATTCTCTTAATTTAACGTGTATATGCTACATTGCTAGAATAGTTATTGCTAAACAAACTAAAGCCATTGTGAATGAGAACCTTGCAATGCGTATATCTTTGTAGTGGCCATACTTCATCCACATCGTATTGCTAAACAAACAAATTAAGTCTAAGTGGCATCTCTGTAGTAAATGCTAGTATCATATATATAATACAAAGTAAAACATGCAACGGTGATTAATCATTATAATCTGGATATAGAGTTTTACATGGCCAATTTGTTGCAAAACATGCATGTTTCATAAAAATTATGGTTCAAAACATGCATGTTCTAAAAATTATGGTTCAAAACATGCATGTTTCATAAAAATTATGGTTCAAAACATGCAAAACATGCACTTTGATGTATGTTCTAAAAGTTATGGTTCAAAACATGCATGTTTTATAAATAGATGCATATATGTTTTAAATTGTGCATATGTGTTATGATAGTTATTACGGAGTATGATTAAAAAATTAAGTTTCCTATTTGTTTGTGTTATGAAATATCCTTTTCTTTGTAATTCTATTTTAATAATATTAATGTTGCTAATTTTTATACTTTTCTTTGTATCAGGTGTAATTAAAAGAATATTCACTGCTACAAAAGTGTTATATATGTCTTTTGAAAATGTTGTTATGCCACTACAGTGTACATATATGTCCAGACTCTAAAAATGTTCTAACAATGAGTGTGCACATATGTCCATTTGTGTTACATATTATTAGTGCTTTCGTGTATAGATCGATTAGATTCATGCATTCATGCTTTTTAGAAATGTGTATTCTTGTTGTATTTCAATCGATATCGAATTTTGTGTATAATATTTATGTTCTTTGTTTGTTGTAAATTTATGTTTATATAAAAACACATATGCACCTAACTATTTCTTATTGTAGCACTAAATCGAAAGTATGCTTTAAAAAACATATATGCACTAAATCTGGAAAAATTGTAACTTAAAAACATATATGCACTAAATCTAAAAACATGTTAGCTTAAAACATATATGCACTAAATCTAAGAACATACAAGCTTAAAATTAATTAAAAAAAAAAAAAAAAAAAGCGGAATCTAATAAAAAATATCAAAAAATAAAAATTGCCTTTTACTATTTTACCCTTTTAGATTAAATAAAAAGGCAATTCCATACCATTAAACATGATAATCCATATTTACCCAAACATGCTTTAAATGTATTGTACATCATGCATTCAAAAGTTGTATTTTGAGTAAATATGACATTTTCATATGTTTAGATTGGTAAATATGAATTATCCCAAATAAAAAAGTTTAATATTACAAAAAATTCAAAAATGTCATTTTGCATTAATATATTGCACACTATGCATTATTAGGAGTACATAAGTGGTTCTCGCAGTTCTCGCAGATAAGGTGGGTTCTAAAAATAAAGGGACTATATATATATATATATATATATTTCAAGAAGATGATGATGGTGCAAGAGGCAAGGGCAATTATGTAACCTTCTGATTTGCAAATTTAATTTCTTTTGACATGTTATTTGTGAACCAAACACATTAGTTCCAGAATTTTAAATCTCTAACATTTTAAAACATTCTAATTTCTAGCATTTTAAATACGCGAACCAAACACCCCCCTAAATATTTTCAAACCTAACCCTAGTTTTCCTATCACATTTGCAGCCTCACACACATATCAAACTTCTCCCTCCTTTGCAAAAACTCGTCCCTGATCTTGCTAATCCGAACTGCACAAACACTATCATAACCATCGGTTAAAAACCTGTTCGAAATAAAAATGGTTATGTACAGCATGCCGCTTTTTTCGTCTAGACAAATGTGGCTTAGACTACTTTCATAATATTCGGTTAGTATTTGTTATGTCATGTGATATAAGCAATTGAAGTTTCTTGTTGTTTGATTTTATTGTATTTTAGAATACAAGTGTTTGGGTAGCTGATGTTGCTGATGTTTAGATTCATAAATAAACTGACTGCAATGTTAATTGTTGTTGTTAATAATAATAAGAGTAATAACTTCATGTCATTATAATAATTAGTACTCCGTAGTTGTGGTTGTAGTCTGTTTATTTCATGTCAATATAATAAATTATGCTTTACAATGCGGTTACATAAACTATGTTCCCTTATGGGGTCAAAAATTACTATCTAGTCCATGTTTTAGTGTTCCGCCTTTTTAAAAATTTATTGTATTTACTTAAATGAAAATTTAATTTACAGCTTGTTTACAATTTTAGTTTTGTAATTTCTCTTTAAAAGTGAATGAAAGTTCCTTGTTCTTAGTGTTTTCAAAATCTGGTTTCTTAAGTCCAAATTTATATTGCAGCTTGTTTAATGAGCTTTCTCAAGCTCTTTTGAGCTTTTTGGTTAGTTTGCAAGATTGTTGCTTCAAGTTCAAGCTTTAAAAAAGCATTTTTTTAAGAAAATTACCCTCTAAGGGGGTGTTTGGAATTGCACTTGTTTTGGGGTCAAAAGCCCATTTTGGGTCTCAAACTAAGTTCTACTTAGTCTTAAGTTAGCATGTTTAACAGCATTTTAATCATCTCATGTCATTTAAAGTAGTTTGATAGTTTGTTTTTGTTAATTTTTAATCTGTCTCAGAACCACTAATATGTCCTGAGCAGCCTTTGCAACCTCTTTTTTTGCCTTATATAAGCTTCCATTTAGCTTAAATTCAGTTTTTAGATTGTTTGTAGTATGCATTTTATCTTTGTTGACTTGTTAGGTAATCTAGTGTAGGTTTGATAGCTTAATTATGCCCTTGAAACTGTCCCCTTAGTGCCTTTTTTATGTCTGAGATCAGCACCTATCTGTCCCCATTAATCCTCTTTGAATTGTCCCTCACAAGCTCATATAAGCTTGAAAGTTTCTACAAATTGGTTTTTTGAGTCCTTTCCCATACCCCGCCTCGGCGGGATTGGGTTTGTTGTTGTTGTTGTTGTTGGTTTTTTGAGTCCTTTATACTATGAACTTTAGCTGTTTGTGCTTATTTAGGAATCCTAAGCTTGTTTACTAGCTTATTTTTAAGCAAGAAAACACCCCTAAATGGCCTGTTAGGCTGCAGCAGCTCAGCAACATATTTGCTTTATTTAGAGCTTGTTATCTTGTTTTATTAGCTTATTTGTGTTGCCTCAGTAGTTTTTAAGTTCAGTTTTTAAGTTTTAGCCTGTTTTAGCTTTTTAGAAGCTTTTGTAGCTTTTGGTTGCCTTTGGTTAGTCAAGAACCCAAACAGTCCCATTTGTGCTTCTGCTCCTTTTATAAGCTGTTTCTGAGCTTATTTTCAAGTAAAAAAAATATTTGGTTTTTTGCAAAAGCTTATTTTTACCTTATTTCATAAGTTCAAAACCAGAAAAATAAAAAAAAATGTGGAAGAGGGGAACTCTAACTGGTGTTGCTTGTTAGTGTTTGTAATGTTTAATATTTAACTTAGTTTTCCATATTAAGCTTATCAGCCTTTAGAAGCTTTTAACAGCTTATTTCCATAAGCTCTTGCCCTTTTTATATTTTTCCTAGGATTATTTTTAGCTTAAGTAATTTTTCACAAAAATTCTCAGAATTTTCCCATTTCATTTAGTATTTTTTATAATTTAATTAGAGTAATTTAGTTTTTAATTCATAAAAAATAATTTAAAAGTCGAAAAAATACCCGACTTTTTTCTAAAATTTTATTTTGTCATTTAGCTCGTAGGAAAAATAGTTTTGCAACAGTAAGATTTAAATTGCAACATTTTCACTTTTAGGGCTCGGGACGCCCCCGGTTTTTCCCCTTTTTGGTTTTTAGTGCCTTAGGACGTAATTTAGCATCGTTTTATTGTTTCTTATGTTTACGTGCTTTGTTTACTTTCCCGTGCTTTAAAATTTAGAAAACCGCACCAAAAACGTAAAATCCCGTTTATTCAAGCATTTTAATAACAAACCTCAAACGCAACCGTCAATTCACTCCTCGTTGGGAAACGACCCGGGTAATCACTTGCCCAATATCATATATCGTATATTTGCGAGATTTGCGTGTTGACCTTTTTCCTAAATGGTTGATTCGTCGATTCGAGCGTATATCACATATTTGGTATTTTTATATTACATTTGATTATTTGACCCTTAAAAAGGCCATTATCAAATTTGGCATATTAATAACCTTTATCTCTTAAAATTTGTTTAAAATTTATAAATTTTAATTAACAAATTTTGTCAAAATTTTTAAAATAAATATATTACAGTAGATAATATAAATTTTAATTACAGTAGAAGGAATTTCAAATTCACTGGCCTTTTGATCTATTGCGGGTAAGTTTTGTTGTTTTGATGTAGAGGCTAGATTTTATTTTTAACATGATAAAGGTTATTCGACTATCCTAGAATTACTGTTTGTAATTTATTTTTAGAAAGTTTGGTTACTGTTTGTACTACCCTTTGATGAACATATGGAAATATAGAAAAAGCTTTGTTTTGACTTTAAGACTACCCTAAAAAATGCCTTTAAGGAATGAAACTTAATAAGAATATGAAACTTAATTCATCATGGGTTAGTAATCCTATCTCTTGTAAGTTGTATAATGCATCTCATCTATGTTTATGCTGTTTCTTGTACTTAGATTATGTAATTCTGAATTATGGTTCTATGTTTAGCTTTTTACTATGAGTTATGATTGATTAAGTGAAACTAGGGTTATGTGATTCTTGTTTTTTTTTCTTAGTTTTGCATGTTGAAAGGGTATGTTCAAACTAAGTTTTTTTTTAACTTTGTGTGATTGTGATTGCAGCCCTTCATCTATGTTTCAATTGAGGACAAAATCAACCTTATGAGATTCCTCTGTTACCTACCCTTTCCGGCAACAATAACTATGTATGGTATTAGAGCCTACTTGGAGCAAAGCCGGGGTTTTAGTGAATTTAATGGATTTATGTTTCAAGTAATCCATTTCACCATATCCTCTCTTGGTGATATGGCTGTTTACTCCTTTTCGCAAGGAGTTTAAGCACATATTGCTCTTTCTAAATCATCAAAAATGTCAAAAAGGATTGCCATATTTAAGCTATCTATGGGTGTACACTTTGGCTTCAAGTTTGTATTCTAATCCATAAGACATTTTCTGTATTTTAGCACTATTGCTTTCTGAAAGAAATTTGTTTTTATCCTGTGCAGGGGGCCCCTGGTCTTGAGATATTGCATGCACTCATGCAGCCCAAGACTTTGTTATTGGGATAATACTAGTTTGCTGGGCTGTGAGGCAGATGTGGGCCTTTAGCGGGTTTTCATTAAGCGGATAATGATCTACAACTTTTGAATGTTTGTGTGGCTAGGTATATATTTTTAGTACCCAGTAAATGTTAATGTTTTTAGTTAGCTCACTCCAAAAGGCCGAGAAAAGTACAATTATGTTCTCTTTATGGCCTACCGTTTTCCACCCCATAAAAACAAAATAAATAAGGAAAATACAAATATTAAACGTGTTTTTAATTTCCAAGTGTTGTGGATAAGTTTATCATAAATAAAATTCTTACAAATAGAAAATTATAGGAGGTTTTTGTTTCATAAAAAATGTTTTACCTTGTAGAGTTTGGTTGATAAAAGATCGAATAAAAAGCCAAAGATCGAAATAAACCATTCTCAAACTCATTTTTCATTAAAACAATAAAATAAACTTTACTTCATTTTTAAACTAAATATCTCACAAACCATTGATCGTTAGGCAAACTAATAAATACCGTATTCGACAAGCATAAAATTATCTTTAATTTGATATCACATCATATCTTTCGGCCGAAATTTTTTTTTCCGACTTTTTGGGTGGGTTTAGGGTTTAGGTGTTTAGGTGTTTAGGGTTTAGGGGTTTGACTTTTTTGGGTTAAGATTTTAGGGGTTAAGTGTTTAGGTTTCCTACAGTTTAAGTGGATAGTGTTTAGGTTTTTGGTTTAGCGGTTAGGGTTTTAGGGTTTTAGGGTTTTAGGGTTTAGGGTTTAGGGGTTAGGGTTTTTAGGGTTTAGGGGTTAGGTTTTTAGGGTTTAGGGGCTAGGT
Organism: Chrysanthemum makinoi; assembly: GCA_910596185.1. Taxonomy (NCBI): domain Eukaryota; kingdom Viridiplantae; phylum Streptophyta; class Magnoliopsida; order Asterales; family Asteraceae; genus Chrysanthemum; species Chrysanthemum makinoi. Next base: position 162,601,201 of record OU343218.1, read on the forward strand.
TTTTTTAGATTTAGGGGTTAGGGTTTTAGGGTTTACGGGTTGTGTTAACACAAAAGTATTTTAAAATTTTCATTTATAGTGTAATATGTCGAAACCATAACGATAAAAAAAATAAAATAAGTCGAAAGTATACTGATATTGGATCTCATAGAAAGATAATTTTATTCTTTACGCCATGCATGATGGTATAATTAGTTTTATCTAATTATTAACGGTTTATGAGATATTTAATTTTTAAATATAAGGGTGAAAGTGAATTTAATTGATTTGATTAAAAATGAATGGTTAAGAATTGTCCATTTGATCTTTAATTTTTATGTGATCTTTATTGATCTCACCCCTTACCTTGTATTTTCATGTTAGATGCCGTTTGGGGGTTTTTTTTTTATGGCCGCACGGTAATTTCCGGTTGGATAATTGTTCCTACTATAACCAAAAATGCACGTTCTGTTGCAAACATCGAAGCAAAAATACACTTTGTTCCAGTTTCCAAATGGTTTGTAGTATATTCAACTACGTTTCATATTTGTTCACGATTGTTGGTCCAAAACACTCACAACATCTGCTTTTATCGCTCTATCGCCTTTTCAAAAGCTACACTTTTAAAAAAGAATACACCTTTCTTAGAAGTATCAATTATGCAATCTGGAAACAGGAACAATAACACCTCAAGAGTCCACATTTGTGAATATACTAAACGGATACCATTTCACTGGAATTTCAACAATTTGTTCAATAAAAATTACAAATGCAAAAGTTTAATGTTTAACCATTATGAAAATCTAAAATTCTACTTCAAAACTGAGAGCCCCCCATTGAACCGGTGCCAACTTTAACCGGCAAGCCAAGACAAATCCTTGCCGTTGGTGTTTCCAAATTATCGCTCAGATCTATAAACTTAGATGCAGTCTCAAAGGACATTTTAAGAAAAAGAAGATACTGATTCTGATATGCTTCCAAATCTACTCATGGGGCGATACCCTCCTGAATGAGTCATGTGATCAGCAATAAGACTTAAATGCCTGTAATCAATCTCAACACCATAACTCCCAAAAATATTCTTCATTTCCAATATGTTGCTTGTTCTTGCAGCTTCTACTCCATACGTGCTGAGCATAGTATGAATATTGTTGGAATAAACATGGTCAACATTGAGGTCATCTTCCATATCCCGAAATGCCGGAAGTTCTACTCCAGAAGCTTGTAATAGAGGCAAACACTCGCCATCTTCTTTTTTCTTTTCATCTGAGTTTTTCATTTTTTCTTTGGTTTTGTTGAGTTCGGGGTGATTTTGATTCCAACAGACTTGTTTTACATTTACGTTGTCCTTGACTGGTTGGCATTGGTCAAGTTTTCCTGAGCCTTTGATGTAAACCTTCTTTGCAACCTTTTGTACAACCTGCAACAGACGACAGTTTTACTATTTAGAAAATAATGTTAACCCGCATTTGGGTCCAACTTGGGCTATGTTATGTTTAAGAGTCAGATAGGTTGCGGCTAAAGATTTACCAATATTAGGTTCTTTACATTTTTTTAAATATGGATCATCAAAAGACGCCTTGGTGTCTCGTTTGAGTTATTTATTTATATGGTTCATAAAGAAATTATCATTTAGAAGACGAATCTTGATATTTTCTGGTTAGAAAAAACACCCATACGACTAAAAGCCATCCTATAAGGACTCAGATGTGCAAATATAGTACAATGACAAGAACGGGACAAATGAAAAGGTATATTCATATCACTAAAAAGAGAATGCACCGTAGCCGTATTGATGAAAAGTTAGAGGACTATAGTCAAAATCTAATTTTTGAAGTCATGTTTAAGACATTATTCATCGATAATATTATAGAAAATAATTATAAAATGTTTGTGCGTCTGCCCAATCCAATTTGTTTTGACACTACTAATAGTAGTAACAATACTTTATGGAAAATAAGAAAAGTGACTCGGCGCATAAATTCGCATTTATGCAAATTGAACTAACCTCTGCCAGCAAAATTTATGATACATTAGTGAACCTAAAATGGACTTCAAGATTCAAGTCTTTGACTTCGAAAAATGTGGACCGATCAAATTCTCTCTCCACAAACTCCTCAATCACATTAGCCTTATTCTGCATCTTCTTCTCCCTCTGGTTGTTTCTCAGCAGGATGTTCTGCATCCATCTTATCATCAGTTCCAGTTTCAGTGCCTACTTTACCCTCATCACCTCCATTCTCAACATCAGAAGATGCATCCTATTCTTCACCTTCTTAAGAGCCATCTTCATATTCCACTTAGTCAGTACTTTGACGTTTCCTTTTATCACCATCACCGCCATCATTATCATCATCACCATCATCATCACCATCATCATCGTCATCATTAGCATTAGTATTATCATCATCACCATCACCATCATCATCTTCCCCTGTATCGCTTGAACGTTTTGAGTCTGAATTCTTTTCCCTTTTAATTCCATTGATTCGGGATAATAAAGCAACACATGCCTTTCAATTGCATCCTCTAATGCTCTTAGAAAAGCATTTCTTAGTTTGTTGCTAATTTTGTAGTGATACATGCCTAGGTTGTTTCAGCTTAACCATCAGTTTATACAATCTGCAAACTTTATTATTGTGAATTACATGTGGTAATTTTGAGACTTCTATACTTCGCATAAGTTCTGCAACTGTGAGCTTTTTGACCTTTTCCACAACTTTTTATGCGTCTTTCCTGCAATTGTCATGCAAATTTACATAACCACAAAGTATAAATGGGCGGGCCTAATAACAGACAATACAGACAGAAAGTGACTCACATTGACTTTCCCTCTAGCAAGGACATGTTATAATAGGAGTCTTTATGTTAGCTGCAGTTGTCATTAAAATTTCTTGTAAACGCGGAATACCAAGTGTCACGTTCATCTCACCACGTCCAGCAAGATGAAATGTGTTGAGCCTGGAAAATAAGTGCAAGTTTTGTTCAACATAATGCAAGAAACTTTACTAACTACAAAAGCAATGCGTGAAAAGTCAAAAAAAATAGTGCAGAAAAGTATACTGGTGTAAAAATTAGGGTCTAATCAAGTATTCTACTAGCCTTTTTCACCTAATTGTCAGTCCAATTTTTTATGACATAATGAAAAGTTTTCAAACTATTAGAGATGTCGTAGAAAAAAATATCACCCAAACTCACTTGATCTTCATTATCCATCCTTTCTAAAATTTTCATGTATATCGAGTATGAACCATTGATACAATTACTTAAAATATGAATAGTCTTACGTCATCTGGGTAGATGGTTCACCAATGGATTGACCAGCTAGCACACCAACCCGCTCTCCTGGCTGGGCAAGGCTGAAGAGATACTTCTGTCTAATTAGTATCAACAAATCCTCTTGGTTATCCGTTGTAACCTTCTGTTTGTAGCTTTGAATTTTCTTTTCAACACCTTGTGGCAACTCTGAATATATGAATTGAACCCATGTGGCTCACTAAGCTTTTGACATACGATTTCGTGGTTCTACCAGGGTGTAAGGGAGGCATATTAGTTTGTGTTCAATACAAATAGTTCAAAAAAAAATATTTAGAGGTGGAAATTTCAAAACCTTTCACTTATGAATGGGCATACCCAAATTATTTTCTATATTTAACAAGTCAAAAGGGTAACATCACAGAAAAACAGCTTGAGAGGAAACATGTCAAATGGACCTAAACTCACCAAAGTGTTTATTTGAAAAAATATAGATTACCACTGAAATAATATTATTTTTGAAATCACATATGACACTAATTATCTACAAAAGAACATAGAAAAAGAACATAAGTGTTGAGGGTCAACCCAACCAGGACCGTATCAAAATTTACTGTTTTGACTCTGACTTGACCCACTCATTTTGCTCCCTCTAAGTATGAAAAAGTAAAATAAAATAAAATAAAATAATAATAATCTTACAGCTCTCAGCGCTTCAACATTGTTGAGAAAGCTAGTTTGAGTGACATCTAACCCATCTTCACCATAATAGAACGGAACAATGGAACCATCAGCATCACGAACTGTGTAATAATATGAAACTTTGACACTCAAGATTCTTTATAAGGTACCTCTGTAGATATCCACTACTAGAAGTTTTGACTGCCGTATCAACCAAACTGAAACGTTGGAATATCTTTATCAACAACCCATCACAACCCAATCTCTTAATAAAATATTATTATCTCTTTCATCTACCTACACAACCAATACATCTAACCAATCTATATTTTTTCATCATTTATCAACAACCCAAGCAATCTATACAAATATTAAAAATTAAAAAAGAACAAAAAAAAAAGCCACAAAGGAAGATTGTGGTTGGCACTCTTGGGTTGCCAAGTGATCTAGATTGCAATGAAGATTGTATACAAAATTATAAAAGTATTATATTTGTATGTATTTTTGATGGGTTGGGTTGGCAATCCTCCCAATAAACATAGTCTTAGAATCCTTTAATGTGTGTAGGTCATATTTAGGGCTGAGCGTCGGTCCAAAACCGAACCGAACCGACCCGAATCGACAAAACCAAAAACCGAAAACCATAAAACCTAAACCCGAAACCGAACCGAATATGGTGGTTCGGTTCGATTTAGTGTCGAAGTCGTCGGCTAGGTGGTTTCGTGTGTTTGTGCATGTTTTTGTCGGTTTTGGGTCGGACCGAACCGAACCGAAACCGAAACCGAAAATTGTAAAAAACCGAAACTGAAACCGAACCGAAGGGTTGTCGGTTCGGTTTTTGTCGGTTCAGTCGGTTTTGTCGGTCCGGTTCGGTTTTGAACCTTCTGTTACAATCGATGCTCTAGGTTGTTTAGACCTTATCTAGGATTATCAATAAAGCACAAATAACAATGAACAATATATATATGCACAGCGGAATAATCAAACTATCATTGTTATTATTAAGGTTTCTTCGTCATCATCATGTGTTCTACAAAACACATCTACAGCCCCAATCCTAGACGATCAACTCTAAGACGGTTACAGTCTAACAGGGATCAATGATCCTTGAGGCTAAACACTACAAGTCGACATTCACCAAAACCCTAAGCACCCCACGCCAGGGTTTTCCCACACACACACACACCTTTGGTGTTTTACATCTTGACACACATAAACTTAATTCCATGTATCTCTTTATATAATAAAGATACTAGGGTTACAAATGACTACAAGGGACTAGATAATAAATACTTCTTTGACAAGTAGGTCCTTTGTCTTTCTTTGTCTTCAATAGTCCTTCATCTTTCATGTATTTTGTCTTATCAACTTTAAATATAGTTCCCAACAATCTTCCCCTAGTTGATAATGACAAAACCAAATAATCACGAACAAGTATGTCATGAAAGATAAACAAACTTCCCCTTACTTCATGCCACGCCACTCAACATCTCTTCCCCTTTTGTTATTATCCAAATAGGGAATATAAGCGATGAGAAACTTCCCCTTGAGTAGTGCATGAACAACAAATGATTCTTCAAATCTGTAAGCTCCTTGTAATGATCACTTGTGAAGAAAACCAAATATAACTGATTTGATGAAGAAGTAAAATATCCCAAACTTGTGTCTTATGTCTTGTACTATCCACGTGACGTCGAACTTATACCACAACATAAATATAAGTAGATCGCAACCTCTTGACAAAATCCTCATCTTCAATGAGACACCGAGCACTACAATGTAACTCCTTTAAGTGATAGTTAACTAGGTCTTCATCCATCCACCCCTTGACCTATGAAAACTAGATTTTGCAAGGCTTCGTCAACATCCTGTAGTTACACGAACAAGTTATCTACAAAGTGTAACCCTCATTTTGAGATATGATAAGAACACAAATCTGTGAAACTCAACTACAACATCAAATTAGTGATAATCAACCTTCTTCGTAATCAATAATTCAATAAATCCAAATATGAGCTTTTTGACGTTTAAGAACAAGTAACCAAAATCCAAACACCATGTGTGTGACGCCAAAAACCATAACAATCACCATGCACGACTTCCCCTCAAGTCCAAAACTCCTCGAGAACCAAAAATCATGTATCATCCGATATCTAGCGAAGAATATTGAAGCTACAATATTGAAGGTATTCTTACCACGACATTATTTAGTCTTCCAATACCAGGTCGTATAATGAATCCCAAAGCCAAATCAATATTAGTTCACTTGAATATTCTTAGCATCATTAAAGTTTCTAGAATGAAGAACATTATCCTTGATGTACGAGGTAATAACCAAATAAGTCAACTAGTATAAGAAGCCACTGACCCATGTGCATAATATGAAAGTAACAGGTCATATATCATGCAAATAACTGTATAAAACTGACCAAGATGACTTACTTACCACGTCATTATCTTGTACCACATATTGAATATACCACTCGTTGATTCATTAAAGTGTAAAAGCAATATTAACTGTAATCAAGCGCCAATATTATGTAACTCACAGCAACAGCTTACTTTCACGCCTCGAAACGTAACAAGCTCATGAAGTAGTAGTTACTTGCAACACCCATGGCAGCACTAGTTAAACAACGAGCAGTGGTAACATAGTAACGTAGCAGTGGTAATATTAACGAAGTAGCAGTGGCAAGAAGCTAGCAGTGGTAAAGAGCAACTAGCAGTGGAAACGATAACAAGTAACAAAACGTGCTAGCAGTGGTTACCTTTCTAATAGCAGTGGTAACGAAAAGCCCATAAGTGGTTACGAGTAAAGCTAGCGGTGGTAACCATGGGTTAGCAGTAGTAATGATGAACCCGTTAACACAAACTTCCATGACTGCTCGATCTCAAAAGCCAACACAAACCCTTATTTTTTATTGAAGAATAAACCCTAAAACACTCGTCATTGATTGGTATCCACGTTAACATGTTCCAGAGTTGTTATCACCAACCAAGGCAAACATCAGTTCTGAAAATCCTTGAACTTTAATCAAATATGAAACATGTATTTACTCGCCACAAACCAACAATCATAATGAAACCATAAAGGAATTATTACTGAGGTTGGTTGAATAAATATAACATGAATAAGGATTTGAAAGAACGAATGCTTTTTGTGAGGCTTCCAAGTCTGCTTGTTAAAGACCATAATAACAATTCACCTTTGAAGATTCAAAGTTGCTTCCATAGTAAAAGGGATTAGATCATTCAGTTAAATTCACAATAACCAACTTCCATGAGGTAGTAGAATAGAAAAATCACGAATTTCGAACAAGTATACACGAATTGAGATCATAAAAACCCTAAAAATTCGACCTTGAAAACTCTCATATTAACTTCAACTTGGTGAATAACTTTCGCATAAAATCTCAGATCGACGATCTTTTGGGTGGAAAGTTAGATGAGTATATAGAGAACATCCACCTAAAATTTCAGCCCGATCCAACGGTCAACGAAAAAGTTATACCTGTTTGAAAACCGACTGCCTGCGAAGCATTACGAAATTTTTTTTAGAATCGAATTTTTCTTCTTTTCGCCATCTTCTTCGAGAAACCTTGTAGATCCTAGATATCGAGAGCAACCCGCTCTGATACCACATGTTAGAATCGATGCTCTAGGTTGTTTAGACTTTATCTAGGATTATCAATAAAGCACAAATAACAATGAACAATATATATATATATATAGACGGAATAATCAAACTATCATTGTTATTATTAAGGTTTCTTAAGTCATCATCATGTGTTCTATAAAACACATCTACATACCATCATCCTAGACGATCAACTCTAAGGCGGTTACAATCTAACGAGGATCAATGATCCTTGAGGCTAAACACTACAAGTCGACATTCACCAAAACCCTAGCACCCGCCGAGGTTTTCCTAATACGCCTTTGGTGTTTACATCTTGACACGCATAAACTTAATTCCATGTATCTCTTTATATAATAAAGATCTTGGGGTTCTAAATACTTCTGAGGAATTTAGATAATAAATACTTCTTTGACAGTAGGTCCACTTGTCTTTCTTTCTTCAATAGTCCTTCATCTTTCATGTATTTTGTCTTATCAACTTTAAATATAGTTCCCAACACCTTCCATGCTCAACCCTAGTCATATTAACAGTTGAAGAATATTAGTTTAGCTAGAGGTGGCAATTTAAGACCCTCGTTAAATTCGGGTCTAAATGGGTTTAATTTATTTTAATAGATGGGTATAGTTTATTTTAATTAATTAATATTGATGGATCTAGTTGGGTCTAATAATATACCCACATAGGTCTATTACAATATTTAAATGGTTTAAGTTGATTGTTAACTAAAATTATAAAAAACACTCACAGTCTAATTTTATCATTTTCGTCCGTTTTTATACGTTTTGTCGTTTTTAGCGGTTTTTACGTTTTGTCCGTTTTACCGTTTTAAATTCGGTTTTTATTTTTTGTGCGTTTTACGTTTTAGATGTTTTTAATGCGTTTTCGTTCCATTCCATTCCGTTTCAGTTTTCGTTTTTGTCCGTTTTCCGTTCCGTTTTATTCCATTCCGTCCCATTCCATTCCATTCCATTCCATTCCATTTTCCGTTTTATCCATTCCATTCCATTCCATTCCATCCATTCCGTTCCATTTTATCCGTTTTTTCCATTTTATTCCATTCCATTTCATTCCGTTTCATTCCTTCCGTCCATTTCATCCGTTTTATTCCATTTTCGTTTTTCCATTCCGTCCGTTTTCATTTCATTCCATTCCATTCACGTTCCATTCCGTCCATTTTGTTTTTCATTTTCAAATTCCAGTTTTCGTCCGGCTTTTCTGGTTTTTTCTCATTTCTACGTTTTAAGTCCGTTTTTATCCGGTTTTTACGTTTTAAGTCCGGTTTTATGTTTTTTGTCCAGGTTTTACCGTTTTCGTCGTTTTTTACGTTATCCTGGTTTTTCTTTGTTTTCGTCTGCATTTTTCAGTTTTGTCCGTTTTACATCTTTTAGATGCGTTTTTATCCGTTTTACATTTTCGTCACGGTTTTTATGTTTTTATCCGTTTTCACGTTTTAAGTCCATTTTTTTTAATGTTTTGTCCGGTTTTACTACGTTTTTAGTCCATTTTTTTACGTTGTTGTCCTTTTTATGGTTTCATCCATTTTTTCGTTTTCATCCGTTTTAATCTGGAGTTTGTGTCGGTTTTTTCACGTTTGTTACGCGATCATCGTCTATTTTACATTTTTGAGCGAAAGCATTAAAAAAGCGGAACCAACGTGTCCGTTCAACTAACTCCATTTCCTCTTTCAGTCCACTCTTCCTTTCTTTAAACGTCATAAATCATCGAAAAACGAACTCCGCTCGGAGCATAATGCATCTTTCTGGCTCGATGCTCGAGATCCAAAGCGAATAACGATGCGTAAAAACACGTAAAACCATAAAAATCATGATAACGTCAAACGGATCCGCCGCCAGCGTAAAACAATGCTCGAATAACTTAATGAAACACTGTCAAATCCTCGAAAAAACATAAAAACATACCTGTAACGTGATCGTCGCGAACTCGTTATAACTCGAATAACGTCAAAAACGCTCGGACCAAAACGTCTCCGCTCGGACCATAATCACGCTCAGATAACAAAACGCGTCGTTAACTCGAGAATAACAGATCCATCGTTGGCGAAAACGCGAAAAAGCAGAGACAGCGATGTAAAAGCAGGACAAAAGCGTAAACAAGTGAAAACAGCGTGAAAAAGCGGTGGCGATAAAAAAGCCGGAAAGCGGTATAAAAGCCAGCGAAAGCGTGCAAAATAGATATTGAATACTTTTTGTCTTTGTTTACAATAATTAATTATTATGTTGTAACAAAAAAAAACTAGCAAAACCCAAAACCGACTCTTACCCATTTATACCCATACCCATCTAGACCTATACCCATATAGACCCATACCCATCTAAGACCCAACCCAACCATTTTGCCACCTCTAAGTTTACCCTTCACGGCCATCCATGCAATGAAAATAGTACTCTTGTGGACGAAGACCCGTTAAAAACCGATCAATAATATAACCACCAGCCCGAGAAGTAAAATTCCAAGGTGAAAAACTAGGTTATGTCTTGCCAGAGACCATGAGATTTCGAGGTACTCTTTTGCCTTCCATTTATTGTTGACCAAGTAAAAATGAGATTTGTTGAAAGTTCACTGTTTAATCATCGAGATATTATTAGAAGAAAGTATAAAGAGAATTAGCTCAATGAGGTTATATAATTATTCCAACTTACCGAACTACCTTTAGCACCACTAATGATCATAAGAGAAATGCAGTTTTGTGGGAAGAGCTTTACAATCCTTTTGGCAACCATTTTTTGCTAATCATGAAACCTTTATCCCTCAGTTCTGTTTGCATAAGGTTATCCAACTTGCGATGGTTATTACCCATTGCCATTATTATCTTTTAGGTTTCGGTTGTAGCTCTCTGGTGCCTACACACATTATTAAGAACATTTATACAAACTCGGCAAAACAGTGAAAAAGATAACCCTGACAAATAATATATCGTATCACCTCAAAATTTTCCAGATAAAAAAACCTTCAGTACCAAAAGACATGTAAAATTTGAATATTTACTGTATAACTAGAGTATACTGGTAGTTTTATGTTCATTAAACAATGAAATGTAGATCAGAGCCACACATTATCATTTGAGTGTTAGTCTTAAAACCCGTGTCCAAAATATTTTACAAGAATGGTGAACAAAAATAAAAGCAAATTAACGTATGTATATTAGAAAATTTTTGGGCAGCACATTGCATTGTATTTATAATTCACTACTTCCATGTTGTTTGTGAATTCTACAATCAACAATCAAATTGCTTTTCTAAGTAGTTAATACACAATCATAAATGTAAAAAACTAAAAAGACCTACGATTTATACCTGTTTTTTGGTTCTCCAAGTTGACAAATTTGCAATGAACCTTTTCACCTACATCTTGTTGGTGATTTTGCATCACCAATGTAATTTAAGTGTAATGGATTGGCTTAGGTGACCAATGTGTAATCGTGATAAATGTTCAACAAGTCGGGGTTGTGCGGAGTGCACACTTGTATGACGTTATTATGATTATCATTCGGGAAGCCCGAACAACAGGGGGTCAGAGGCGGCACCCACAGTAGCGGGGGTCAGTGGGATTATTATAAGCGATTGGTTATTATAACTGCCATAGCAGTTATAACCGACATTTAGTTTTTGGTCATATGTATGCATTGTCCATCTGGTTCGGTTTAATAACATACAATACATATTCTCTTTTCTAAATCTGAGTTTTATCCGATTTAAGATTTCGATAGAACCATCGAAATACTTGAATCTGAAAGTGTTTACATGACTCTCAAATTACTGTGATCCTAATTTCTAACACATCTTCACCTTCAAGTTCCATCTTCATTTCTTTGTCACAATCTGGCGACACCATGAGGTTGTCTAAACCGCATGTAAATCCATGGAAGTAAAAAACGATTTTGACAATATTATTAAGTATTTACATCCTATTACATGTATGTTGAGTGTATTACTATAAGAGACAAATAAATCGTAACATGAAAACATAAAAGTGTAGAGAATAATACCGTAAACCTTTTGTGTGTATAGACTCAAAGAACACAAATAAGGAAAATGTTGAGGCTTGTGATGCTCCAGCGGTATCCAAAAGACAGTTAGATCCTCTGCGGTGCTTGAGAAGCGTGAGCGTCTATCTCCCGAGGATACAAACAACGGATAACTCCGTTAGCACAAACGGGTTATCAAGGCGAACCAAAACCGTGCCTTCCCTCTATTACAAAAAATCTGAATACCCGAAAGGAGAGGATAGAGTAGTGCTTCTTTGTATGTTTAAAGATGAAAGACTTTCACTATATAGGGAAAAGAGGTGAAGAAAAAAACGGTCGGATTAATTAACACTTTTAATCCTACTAATGAATCATGAACACATAGTTAATACGGTGGTTACATTTGACCAAACATTAACCTTGCTCTAAAAGCTCATTAGTACATTTGATGACTATCAATTGTCATTCAAACCAATATTTTGACCATATTTTCCAACAATCCCCCACATGAATGAAATTGATAAAGGGAAACAAATTTCAATGACTCAATGTTGTAATAGAGTTTTGCACTTGACATTTGCATAGGATAGGTAGGTATTACCCTTTGAACCTTCTCTCGGGAAATATACTTATCCTCCTAGCCGCCAGTAGAACTCGATGTCTTTGAACTGTTTGCTGTTTGTGTAGACGACAATCTATATTCACACAAATATCTCCTTGACACATTTTGGTTCTCATAGTTATGTTCGATATGGTCATGAACATTTTCACAGTTCGCAGAGCTTTTGGAATTGCACCTGATTCCCTTGAGCGACCCACTTCTCTACAGCATAGGTGATTCTCGATTAATCATTAAAAATTGGTATGTTTAACCTCATATTGTCACTGTTATAGGGATGGACTAGGAAGTTTCCTAACTCTTTTAAATAAATGTGGATTTTATTACTCCCTCACAGTAACCTCAGTTTATACAAGTAGGTTATCCTATTGAACCCAGATCTTGGGATCTCAGGTCAGGTGGGTTAGGTTTTCCTTCATATAAACTTTTCAAGGGCTTTAGTCTCATTCTTCTTCACGACTAGCTAACTAACTCTCACATTTAGATTTTCACAAGCGGATCCGCAATGTTATTCTATGACTTCATATTGTCAATAGGGATAATCCATGCTGAGAGTAGTTGAATCGACATAATATGTTTGTACAAATTTGAGTTTCGTTCAACTCTAAATATATCATGCTCCAGGTAATTCTTGAGTATTCCAACTAGGCAAGAACTTCATGTTTGTTGATGTCCTTTTGAACTCTAGCTAGGCCGGAATCCCCCACATGTAATTTATCTCAAGAATTGTGTAGAAAGGTTTTCTCTTTCAATGTATTAATCTTGTTTATAAGATTTTTTCTCACATGGATATGACATCAAGATCATTAGTAATTTGTCATTTCACAAGTTTCATACTAGTGTATGCACATTTTTTGAATGTCTTATGTTAATTATTTTCCCTATCATAATTAACAGATTCCAAATCTAGTATGCTATAGACCAAGAAATCAAGCATATGACAGAAGATGCATCATTCTGATTAATTCATAGCACCTATAAACACACATGTTTGGGGAGATTCTAGGAATAGACTGTTGTGTAAGTTTTACACGTCATCCATATTCGTTTCATCATTTTTTCTAAAATGATATAATAGTTTGATTATTTGCAACTATTTACAATTAGTCATTTTTTTCAAAGAGGACAAGACAGCGTCCAAACTTCTCCATATTTGATACGCAATCGAACGACTCGTGTGTTTAATCTAAAATTAAACCACCATATACATCCTTGATGCATATAATGAAGTGCTTATCTCCATTATGATTATACAATTTAAATCACACACTATTGTGTGAATTAGATCATGTGGTTTCAAGAGCAGGTTGAGTAAATGTGGACTGTATGTATGTAATACAATATTTTAACAACTAATATAAGAAAAAGAAATGACATGCTTAAATGTAGGAAGACTCAAATAAATAAGCATAAACTAGCAGGGTACTCGCGCGTTGCGACGTCGGGTACGCTGAAATAAAATTTTTCGATGAATCATGTATTTTAGTTTATTATGTTTTTTTGGACAACAAATTTACGGATATCAAGAATTTCGTTTAGCCCGTGCCTGTTCGGGCTCGAGCCTGTTGGCCCGTGCCTGTTTGGCTAGTGCCCGTTTGGCCCGCGCCAGTTCGGGCTTAAGCCCATTTTGCCATTTGACCGTTCGGGCTTGAATATTTGTATAATGTGCTTTATTATTTGTATTGGTGACATTTAAATGCGCGGGAACCCTGAAATAAAATTTTTCGGCGAATCATGTATTTTAGTTTATTATGTTCTTTTTGATAATAAATTTACGGATTTCAAAAATCTTGTTTAGCCCGTGCCCGTTCGGGCACAAGCCCATTTAGCCCGTTGCCTGTTCGGGCTATAATATTTGTGTAATGTGCTTTATTATTTGTATTAGTGACTTTTAATGTAGGAATTGTGTTTAATTTGGTTGTATAATATTCTTGATAATTTGTATTTCTTATGTAAGAGGTGTTTTAATAACTGTATTAATTGTATTTATTGACCAATATTAATTGACTACATTAAATAACATTAATGTGGTGTTTTGTTTTTTTAATATGTGCATTAAACTGGTGTACGCTATGTTTCTTGTCTTGTATGTCTCAAAATTATGTGAATTAAAGTGTTGTTTTTCTGTAAGTCTTAAAATTTAGAGAGAGAGTCATCCCTCTATTATATGTAGTATAGATAGTAGTAGCATTCATTTTATCCTTTAGTTGTCAACATTCAGTTTAAACATACCATTGAGGGCATAACCCTTACCAACAAATATTCCATGGTTAAGACAAACTTATCCGACTCAAACACTAGTCTAAAACCAAACTTATTAAGAAGCCACCCGGACACGAGATTCTTACGAATTTCTGGGACAAACAACACATTCTTAAGTTTCAACTCTTTTCCTGATGTCATCTTCAACACGACATCACCTTCACCCTTGACCTCGGAAGTGGCCGAGTTACCCATGAAGAGTTGCTCACCATTTGTGACCTCCTTAAACGAACTAAAGAGACTTTTGTTTGAACACACATGACGAGTAGCCTCGGTATCAACCCACCATTCACTTGCATTAGAGCCAACCAAGTTCACTTCTGAAATCATAGTAGTAAGATCAGAAATCATGGCCACAAGCTCTACATCATCATGCATGTTCTCAATTATGTTTTCTTGACGAGGGGCCTCACGTTTCGGCAATTTGCAATCAGCAGCCTTGTGACCCGGTTTATCACAATTGTAGCACTTGAACTTATTCTTGAAAAAATTTCCCTTAGGACCAAGGTTATCCATTTTCCCTTTGCCTTTCACATAAGATTTGCCTTTGTTTGCCTTTGACGGTTGTCCAATTTCAACCACATTTGCCTTAGCATGCTCTGGCACATAACTCTTCTTTAGAGCCAATTTGTTGTCTTCTTCAATGCGAAGACGAACAATGAGATCCTCCACCGACATTTCCTTTCGCTTATGCTTTAGGTAGTTTTTGAAGTCTACCCAATTAGGTGGTAATTTCTCTATCATTGCTGCCACTTGAAACGTCTCACTCAAATTCATTCCTTCGGCATGGATATCATGTAATACAACTTGAAGATCTTGTACTTGGCTCATCACGGTTTTTGTATCAACCATTTTGAACTCTAAGAACCTAGCCACCACATGCTTCTTAGTTCCAGCATCTTCAGTTTTGTATTTCCTCTCTAATGATTCCCAAAGTTCCTTGGTCGTCTTTGTTTTGCAATACACATTGTACAACAGATAAACCAACCCGTTCAACACATAGTTACGGCACAAAAATTATGAGTGCTTCCAAGCATCTACCGTGCTCACAGATTGATTTTGAGATCGGCAAACATAAACCAATATCCTCACCGACCTGTTGTTGATTTTGAGTTCAATTTAATAAACATTGACTTTTTTTATTTCTTTACTTAACAATTGTTTTACCGGACTAAGGGTGTTACATATGAATGTCAATGAAAATATGCAGTCATGAATATTTTTGTTAGATTATGGTCGTAAGAGTGTTCAAATGAATGTATTAAGTCTATATCTTCATATGCCTTGTAATTTGAAGGTAGATTAGAATATGTGGTCCAATCAGTTAACCCTTTATTTATTTCACGATTCCAACAACTGATTTGGTGATTTAATAATGAAGGTAGTCGGAGAAGATGTAGATGTGAATATCCACTTGCTAGAGAGAGAAAAGTTATAAGTTTTGCGTAAATTTTTTAGAAATAATTCAACATGTGCCACACACATGCCTTTCAGTTTTATATACCCTCATTTGGCA
Organism: Chrysanthemum makinoi; assembly: GCA_910596185.1. Classification (NCBI taxonomy): domain Eukaryota; kingdom Viridiplantae; phylum Streptophyta; class Magnoliopsida; order Asterales; family Asteraceae; genus Chrysanthemum; species Chrysanthemum makinoi. Next base: position 162,617,138 of record OU343218.1, read on the forward strand.
AACTTCTTTGGTTGAATCAGTTACGTTTAAAACATCCATTCTTTTTATTCTCCACTTTTTTTAAAGAATCAAAATGGATTCCAGTGAATGCCTATTTAATTCTCTATTTCCATTCTCGATGTCAACAAATAAAGGAAAACACATTTATTCCCTTTATCTTCTTTCCATTCCATCATACCAAACACCTCCCTAAGGAATGAAAATGATAGTTTGGTGTAATGGGTAATTCCTTGTAATAAATCATTACATTGTATAATTGAACAATTTTTTATTTATTCCATAGTAATAATTGATAGCGTATCAATATTAGTAGCCTAAGCCCACTAATTACATGCTCGAATCAAGCTCATTACCAAGGCTCATCAAGAGGCCTGACTTAAATCCCAGGTCACGCAGGGCTTGGCAAAGCCTATCAGGCCAGACTGAGTACGCAATTACTACTGATCCCCAATTGCCGCTAACGGTTAAGATGTACCATCTGACATTGTGCAGTGAGGACGCACAACAAGCACCACTTTGTATGAGCCAAGGAGCGCACAACACCTGTCCTCCTTGTCTGCTCTCGGATAATCAACACTTGGCTCCCTAGCAGCCGTTCCCTAAAGTATTTATCTCTATACTCTACAAGCCTCTCTATAAAAGGAGAGCAACAGACACAACTTCACAAGTGTCACACATTTGAGCAAATACTGCCTCACAACAGTAAAATATGGTATTTGTTTAAGTGTTGCCCGAGCTTCTTGGTCTTCATCAATCTCATCGGGTCCTTACCGTTCTACACGAGAAACCAAAAAACAAAATTATTCACATCCCATCTCTAAACCGATTTATATACCATGCGTAAACAATAATCATTTCCATTTCCAATTTAATTACAATATACCAAACACTACGTAAGAGTATAACGCTATAACACATAAATCTTATTAAAAAGAGAAGACATTTTCGTAAGATTTTACGGTCTCGATCTTGCAAAGACAAAAACGCAATTACTAAGTGCAAAGGAAAATGTAAATTGCAAAAATTGGAAGTTTGAATTTTGAAAGGTGGAAACAAACTTTAATCTAACTTCTTCTTCCTTCATTCGCAAACCCTACTTCACTCTTCTTGTTCCATTTCAAAACCCTACATCCAAACACCACCCTTAACCTCCTCCATCCACAATGGCATCCATGATGCAACCTCAGATAATATTATTGAAAGAAGGAACAGACACATCACAAGGGAAACCTCAATTAATAAGTAACATAAATGCTTGTATGGCTGTTGCTGATGTTGTCCGTACAACCTTGGGCCCACGTGGTATGGATAAACTGATCCATGATGATAGAGGTGTTACTACTATTAGTAATGATGGTGCTACTATTATGAAGCTTCTTGATATTGTTCACCCTGCTGCTAAGATCCTTGTCGATATCGCCAAGTCGCAGGATTCCGAGGTAGTTTATGCGACTCCTTGTGCTTATTTTGTATTGAAAATGTGTTTGAGACATGGTTAAGGTTTTCGGTTAGAAGTACAATTGAAATTTATGATATAAACGGGTTGTCGAATGATTTTGGTGTTATACTATTTGCAAGGGACAATTGGACGAAATGCATTGGGGGTGTTTGTTTAAGAAGTAAGTTTAATAAGCAGCTTATGGCTTATGATGAATTAACTCATGAGATTTTAACGAGTGTCTGTATTAGTTTATGATAATGAGCTCATAAGCTAACGCTTTGGATTGGCTTATGCTGCTTAATGACCAAAAAGTGAAATAAGCTTAAGCCCACAGAAGCACATAAGCCTGACTGTCTAAGGTTAACCAAACACCACGATGGGTTTATTTTTCTCTAAAAACTCATAGAATAAGCTAACACAAACACCCACTTATAATTTTCGAATGGGAGTTGGTTTGACACAATACCTTTTACTTTATATACAATTATTCGTGTTTGATAGTTTTACTCTGATGTGTATCAAGTTAAGAAAGTTGTGTACTAATTACCTTCCTTCTCGAATGCCTATCAATGTTCTCTTGTTGTTCTAAGAACTTAGAATCATTTCATGTAGCCACCATTGCTATATATGCGGGAAGGGTCGGAAACCTGGTAAGGACGCGCACATTTGAGTCAAAAAGGCTCACCCACCCCTGGTAACCTGAACAGGGAAAACCTCATCCCTTTTTTTGCATAATATTTAGATGAGTTTAAATCTTAATAATATGATATATATGCTGCCCAGCAGACAATGTTTTTACTTAAGTTGTTTACAGGAATTAGGAAGCAATTTTTATATGCCTTTGTCGGTCACAAATGGACCATAGTTGCATCTAACGCAAATCATAAGCGGTGAATATTCAGTTGCTAAGTATATAGATTTTTTACTTATTTGGGGGCAGGTTGGTGATGGAACCACCAGTGTAGTTCTTCTTGCTGGCGAGTTCTTAAGAGAGGCCAAGCCATTCATTGAAGACGGTGTGCATCCTCAAAATCTGATACGCAGTTATAGAACTGCTGCGTTTATGGTAGGGTTTCTGATTGCTTTCTGTATTGCATTTTGCTTATGAAATATTTGCTCATTTCTGATTTTGGTTTGTCTTGTGTGTTCGAAATTTCTAATACAGGCGATTGAGAAGATTAAAGAATTGGCTGTAAGTATAGAGGGAAAAAGTTTGGATGAAAAGAGAAGCTTGTTAGCTAAATGTGCTGCTACAACACTCTCATCGAAGCTGATAGGAGGAGAGAAAGATTTCTTTGCAACAATGGTCGTCGATGCTGTCGTTGCAATTGGGAATGATGATAGACTGAACATGATTGGAATAAAAAAGGTATGCATATTGGCCTACTATTAAAACTGGTTATCAAAGTGATGGTTTTTATTTATCAATGTTTAAGTATGACAGTACAATAGTGTGTTACATCATACTGTAGATCCTTCTTTATTTAAAGCAACCAATATGATCCTTAGATTACTACACGTTAGGCAGAGGCACCTCTTGCGTTGCAAACAAGTCTGATGCTACTTACCGTGTGGCTTGGCTGAGAACGTTCACAATGAATTTTTTTGAAATTTTAAAGTTCAGTCACAATTCTCAAAACTATGCAGAGGCCTTGTTAGCTTTTTGGTCACAAAACTATAATTAACCTTAGAATGCATAGCTGTTAAGTATTCACAAAAGACTGAAATATTCATGTCTCTGAGTAGATTACAGAAGAATGATTACTAGGATTGAACTCTACTCATTCCATTCACATAAGTATTATAGTTTGTTCATATGATTTGGCTTATTTTTGTGTATTGGAACTTGCTCTTTCGTTGAACACGATACTAACACAATCTATTCTGTATGCCTTTCACCAGTTTATAGTTTGTTGTCCACAGTTTTAGGAGTATGTAGTCATTACTCTGTTTACTAGTATAATGCTAAATTAACCCAATTTACCCTTTTACACTTCTAAAGGTACAATGCCTACAACCACTGTGTCTTTGTTATTGGGTATAGTTAAGGGTATACTGGGAACTTGAATTATTTTAGAATGTCAACACTAATTTTGGAACCGAATAAATATGTAGATAAGTCACTTAAGCACTGACTAGCGGCCTTGCAGTCTTAAGAGTGAAACTTGTTAAGCAAGGCATGAGTCCCACTGTGTAAGAGTAGCTGTTACCTTCTTTTGAGTGTTGACAACCCATGACACTAATGGTCTTCAGATTTAAAAAATAATATTTATTTGAGCAGGACCATATTTACTTATCTGCTATAGGGAGGCATAATGATCTGTGTTGCCTCCAATGTTCCTATCATGTTTATCTATCTCATTTTTTTTTTCCGAGTTCCTTTTGCAGGTTCCTGGTGGTACAATGCGGGACTCTTTTCTGGTAAATGGTGTTGCGTTTAAAAAGACCTTCTCATATGCTGGGTTTGAGCAGCAACCAAAGAAGTTTTTGAATCCGAAGATATTACTGTTGAACATTGAATTAGAACTAAAATCAGAAAAAGAAAATGCTGAGATAAGGTAGACAGTCTATTTGTTTTGCTTATTCTATTATGGATTACTATGATCACGCTTTCACATTTCTCTTTTGTTAACAGACTTTCAGACCCGTTGCAATATCAGTCCATAGTTGATGCTGAATGGAATATCATATATGATAAGTTGGATAAATGTGTACAGAGTGGTGCCAAAATTGTCTTGTCGCGTCTGGCTATTGGTGATCTGGCAACACAGGTGGGTGAACTTCTATATTTGAACATTGACTTTTTCCAATGCAAACAGAACTTGATTCTTTTATAAAGAATATTGTAACTAAGGTTTAAACACCTGACTTGAATGATTTTTTTGGTCATCAGTATTTTGCAGACCGAGATATCTTTTGCGCTGGTCGAGTTGCTGAAGATGATCTGCATCGTGTTGCAGCTGCAACTGGTGGTACTGTACAGACATCAGTCAACAATGTTATTGATGAGGTCTGCTATTCCAATTTATACAATTTTTTTTAATTAGAATTAGAATTATCTGTTCTGCTTTTCACTTTATATCATACATCAGTTAGTCCTACTGTTATTTTCTGCTCCGCTTATCTGGAAACTATCGTTTTTTTGTACCACAAACAGGTTCTTGGGTCTTGTGAGGTGTTTGAGGAAAAGCAAGTTGGAAATGAACGGTTCAACATATTCAGTGGATGTCCTTCTGGCCAGACAGCCACTATTGTTCTTCGAGGTGGAGCTGATCAGGTTGTTCTCGCTCTTCATTATCAGTTTTTTTATTCTATATTTTGATGTCAATTAAGATATACATTACCTTTTAGGAAGGCGAAGGTGATCAATTTTTATTGGACAATTCAATAAGTTTTGGATCAATCCCGTCTACAATAAACATTGATTACGTCTGATGAATTGCTGGACTTTGTGATGAAACTCTTTATTTGTGTTTCATCTTTGAATATATATGTTGGAAGTTGAATTTAATATGTTACTTTTATTTGATAGTTTATTGAGGAAGCTGAGCGAAGTTTACACGATGCAATCATGATTGTGAGGAGGGCCATGAAGAATTCCACGGTGGTCGCTGGTGGTGGAGCAATAGATGTATGTTTATCTTTACTTTTTAGAATATGGTGTCTAGCCCAGTTGGGTTTATGTGTCATGATTCATATACATTATATAACTGCAGATGGAGATAAGCCGATACCTATGGCAACATGCACGTAATATAGCTGGGAAGTCCCAGTTATTTATAAATGCCTTTGCTAAAGCACTTGAGGTTATTCCACGACAACTTTGTGACAATGCCGGATTCGATGCAACTGATGTACTTAACAAATTGAGGCAAAAACATGCACTTCCTGCTGGTTGGTCTTTTTGATATGAAAACATTACATCTATCGAGTGTCAGCAACACTTATTTTGTTCATGGTTTCATTACTCTTATTTATGTTGTAATATTTTTCTATAAACAGGTGAGGGTGCTCTCTATGGAGTAGATATTAACACAGGTGGAATTTGTGATTCTTTTGCCAACTTTGTGTGGGAGCCGGCAGTGGTAAAGGTAATGCTTTATTATTGGATAAGTTGTTTCTTTTTGTTGATTTTTATTTATGATCGGTGAAGTTTGCTTACTTGTTTTATGCTACAGATCAATGCTATAAACGCTGCAGCTGAGGCAGCATGCCTAATCTTAAGCGTGGATGAAACAGTGAAGAACCCAAAGGTAACCATTTTTCATCTTCCTAACTTTTTTGTACATTTTATTTAATAAAAACAGTTAATGTGTTAATTTTGATCACAAAACAACATTATTATAACACTTTAAACCTTTAGTAAAGATATTAGTCCCTAAACTTTGTTTAAATGAACGTTAGGGACTAACGGTGTAATTTATCACAAAAACATTTAGGAGGTTGTATGCATTGAAAATAGAATTTGAATGACTTTTAAACCGACTGGCCCATTCCTGTTTTAACTTACATTTCTCTCAGCATGATTGAAATTTCAAATTGACTTGTTATATATATCAAATACAACCCAAACCGACCCATTATTGCAAATTGTATCCTCGAGCATTGATTCTTAGGACAAGTCTTGCACATACATTACAAAATGGCACTTTTTGCACACATCACTCAACGTCAAAGTTATGAAAGTGAGGTAGTTTAGGTAGCATTGCTGACAGTACAATCCTAACATAATCTGTACAACTTTATACTATCTTGGATTAATATCTGAGGGATAATGAGTTTGTCATGTTGCGTTTAGTTGGAGAAAAATTTCCTTAATTTTCTTTTTCTTAGATTTTAGGAAAAAGGAGGGGGTTTTCATCTCCACAAAACAATTGAAAATTTTAAAAACACGTTTAGTTAGAGAAACATGCGTTTGTGTTTTCCATTTTGCAAAACTAGAAAACATGTTCAAGTGTTGTCATATTCTATCTTAATTCTCTATTCACTTTTCCAATATTATAAAGACATCTTCGAAAAAAAAAACAAATATTATAACCTAACCACATAAATTATCAAACAACCAAAAAAGTTTAATACGAGAAAATAAAGAATTAAAAAAGTAAAATTTAACATCACCTAACATGAAAAAATCTTCAAATGACAACAATTTAACATAAAAACAATAAATTCGTCTCTAAACACACCCACACATGACCATGTCTATTTTAAGATCACCCTCGAGCAGCACGACGGCTCATATATTTTCCCCACAAGCCATCTGCAATTGTATTTCTCACTTGAGCCATCTCATTGTTATTGGTCATGTCTAATGCGATTCCTTCAACTATGTTGGAACCTTCTGTTGAATCACCATATAAATTGAAGAGTCTGTCAGCCCTATCTTCCATCTGAATGTAATCATGCAATGCGCAACAAGCATGGGGAAGCAACATTTGACGTCTTAATGGATAGTTTGGTATATCTTTCAAAATGTGAAATCTTGCTTTAAGTACACCAAAAGCCCGTTTAATGACGTTTCTAACCGATGAGTGCATAAAGTTGAACATGTCATGTCTTCTTCTAACTCCTCCAAGACACTGCCAATCAGAACGATGATACCGTTCACCCCAATATGGAGCCAAGAACCCCTTGAGATTTGGGTACCCACTATCGACAACATAGTAATAATCTGAACCAATTCATTTAAAAAACAAGAAAAAAAGTTGGTAAACATAATACATATTAAAAAAATAACAAGTTAAAATAAAAGAAACCGTACCGCCGGTCGGCATTGGCAACTTTTTTCGACTCTAAATATAGCATCGTAAAATACGCGTGAGTCATTGCTGTTCCCTATTAACCCGTATACACAAAGTCCATCACGTTTTGAGTAACAAGTACCGCTTTTCTACGTCGAAATGTCTTCTGTTTTGATGAATGCGCCCCATGCTGCTATATGTGTACCATCAATAGTGCCAATACAATTCTGCATAGAAAATAATTGCTAAGTAATTGAAATTTGTGAATTTGTTAACTATGAAATACACCAATTTCAGCACCCAAACCCACCCATTGCAGCACTAAATCACACCCATTTCAGCACTAAAACACATCCATTTCAGCACTCAAATCCACCTATTTCAGCACCCAAACACCCATTTCAGCACTCAAACACATCCACATCAGCCCTCAATTCAGCACCCAAACCCACCCATTCAGCATCCAAACACACTCATTCAGCACCCATTTCAGCACTCAAACACATCCACATCAGCCCTCAATTCAGCACCCAAACCCACCCGTTTCAGCACCCAAACACACCCATTTCAGAACCCAAACCCACCCATTTCAGCACTCAATTTAGCACCCAAACCCACCCATTTCAGCACTAGAACACACCCATTTCAGCACTCAATTCAGCACTCAAACACACCCAACTCAAAAAGTCTAAACTAGTCAGTCACACAGTCAAATTACTAGTCCAAATATTGATAAACTAATATGAACTAATCATTCAAAAAATTTCATACAATAAAAAGGAAACTAACGCAAGTTTCATATAATCATATCAACAAATCATTCAAACAGTTAAATTACTAGTCCAAATTGTCACATAATAGAAATAAACTAATATGAGCAAATCGTTCAAAGTCTCAAGCCAAGCCTTCCTCCTGGCATTGGGCATTAGCACAAACATTCTTCTCCAACCAGCATCAAGTAAGTGCATTATTGTAAGAGGCTGTACTAATGTCAGGTATAGCTTCTAGGAGAATCATGCAATCATCAATAGAGGACTCCTCTCGCACCAAACTTGCTCCTTCACTAGATTGTGCCTTGTATCTCTCTGATTTCGCTAAATCCTTCTCCTTCCTAGCAACCATCGACTCTGACCATACATTGAAGAGGTTGTTTAAGCTCTTTTTTCTAGCATGCTTTTAGGAGATTGTACGCATTGAAAATAGAATTTGGATGACTTTTATACCGACTGACCCATTCCTATTTTAGCTTACATTTCTCTTAGCATGATTCAAATTTTAAATTGACTTTATATATATCAAATACAACCCAAACAGACCGATTGCTGCAAACTGTATCCTCGAGCATTAATTTTTACGACAAGTCTTGCGCATACATTACACACATCAGTCGATGTGAAAGTTATGAAAGTGAGGTAAGATGTATAGTTTAGGTAGCATTGCTCACAGTACCATCCTAACATAAGCTTTACAACTTTATACTATCTTGGATTAATATGATAATGAGTTAATGTCTCTGTTTGCATTGCAGTCCGAAAGTGCACAAGGAGACGCTGCAGCTGGTATAGGTAGAGGTGGCGGTGGCATGCGTGGTGGACGTGGAAGAGGGATGCGTAGACGTTAAATGTTTCTTGTTTTGTGACATATCATTTAAACTTAAACCTAGGCACGAGCATGGGATATGTAACATGTTTGTTCCAGAGTAGTTTTGTCTATTCTGTGAAGACTTCCTTCCAAGTTCCAACTTGTTCGCTGATTTTTTGTAGCTGTATTAAATTTGTATGGAACTTGATACTTTTTAGCTTGGGATTCTGTAGGATCTTTTTAAAACCGATCATCGTTCGAGTAATTTCCTATTTGTCGTCTCAGATAAATCTATTAAATTTTCTCTCGTGTTTCTTTTCCTGGCAATTATGTTCAAAGCTGGTATTTTTTTCTTCACTTCATGACTTTCTTTTGTCTCTAGTACTATGGTTTTTACTATGAAAACATATACATGATGTGAATCATGAGGTCAGTAGAAGGATTACTTCTGAAGACAAAAGAATAAAAGGACTTAAATTGCACCGAATTGTAAGTCAAAGTTTATACAAAACCATTTTCAAAGTCAAATATAACCTCCACAATTTAGGGAGTTGCTATTAAAAGTGCAATATAATAGATGAAACATTGTCATTGTTTTCTTTGGGTGAATTTGAATTGGTTGACAAACAATGACACAAAAATGGAATTTCTCCAATTAAGTGAACAACACTTTACTTACATTTAACATAAATGTTTGTGTTCAATCTACATTGTTTATGAAACATGATAACCAAAATATTAAGACAAGTTACAATGCTCGTTAAACTTATAATACATATCAAAATCAGGCTTTTCCCATCTTTTAAGGATGTGTGTTTTGACTGAATTTGGGTGATGTGAAATAGAAAATTGAAAATTGAAAATTAAAACTCAAAGCACATCAAAGTCCTACATTCGATTGTTACTGACATGCTTATTTTTAACTTTATTAAAGAACCGACAAAAAATGGAAACAAAAGTTGTTTGTGTAGGCAGAGCAGTCAAAAGAGAGGGTCTCATGATAATAAGCCACTTCACATGTCAAGCACATCCATGCTACTTTGATGTTTTCAAATTCAATTCTCAATCTGCTCAGTTAAAACTGAAGTTTATATCTATTTATGCTCATAAACAATGACATAACCAGGGTGAGTTTCGGGAGGTTTTGGAACATGCATGGATTTTTGTAAAAAACTTCCAATTTCAAGAAATGGTCTCAAAAAAATATGTTAATAATTTTATTTAGTTTTCCGTAAATGGACATTGTCTTTTTTTTGGGTCATCTGGATTTCCGACTCAACATTATGAGCCAACTAATCCCAAAACGACTATTCTTTTGGGTTATCTGGTTATTTTTGGTCTGCTCATGAACACATAAATTACCTCATATTGAAGTGGTATAAACAATTATGAGAATGACTGAGAAGCATAAAAATATAAGAGTAACTAAATTTATGACTAACTTTATGGGTGGTTATATATTGGTTTGTGAATGAGTAATTTCTCGCAAAAATTTAACATGACATTGACATATAAGTTTAGACATACTTTTAAGGCTTTTAACCGTTTCTCTTTGACTAGACTGGTCGTTATGGGGCCAACCTTTCAAACATCGTGTATCATTGCGGTAGAGCAATTTTAAAGATGGTTTGGTCTTGAGTTTGACTGATCCAAATTTTGGTTATTTTGTGCGTGTGAGAGCGTGGTACCGTGTGTATCTGTGTTTATGTGTAATATGCTTGTGTGGTTAGCTTAGTGGATGCCATTACGGCTGTTTGGTCGTTGGTTAGGTCAAGAGAATTTCCAATGATATGAAGCTAATGTAGCGGTGTTAGATTCAAACACACATGTTTAGGCGTGTGTTATGCTTAGGATAGTTTAACCTGTCATTTGGTTTCTTGATTTGTTTGTTGTTTGGCTATTCATATTATAGTATTACGTATTGATTTATTAGTACTTCTTCTCTCCTTTTAAATAATACTATAACCTCTGAAACAAAAAAATAGTTTATTGATCGACCATTTGACAAGGATGCCATAAATTAAGGAAAAAATTTACAAACACAAGAAAAAAAGTTATTTGATAGATAATTATCTTGCTCAAATATTTTGATAATAAAATGTAATGAGGAGAGTTATTTTACATACAAAACTTTTCTTACATGCCAAAAGACTCATCTCCACCATCCATTTAAAAAGAAATCAATTGATGAGATTAAAAGCATTTTATTATTTCACTTATTTTTTATAATTTAAATATCTCTTAAACTGTTAATCGTTAAGTGAAAATATTTACACCGTCGCGAAGAGCATTTAATTATCTTTCTATGAGACTTTGATATACTTTTGAAAAAAGAAAAAATTTTCGTTTTTTTCATGTTTTTCGTCTTTTTTTACGTTACTTGAAATTTGCATGAAAATATCATATATGATTAAACACTAATTTGAATATCACATGTGATATTAGTGTTAAATCATATATGATATTAGTGTTAAATCATATATGATATGTGATATCACATGTGATATTACACTAATATCACATGTGATATTACATATCATATATGATATAACACTAATATCATATATGATATAACACTAATATCACATGTGATATTCAAATTAGTGTTTTATCATATATGATTTTTAATGCAATTTTCAGTAACGTAAAAAAACGAAAAAACTTAAAAAAAAAACGTGAAAAATACAAAGAAAAAAAATTTTGTCGAAAGTATATCAAAGTGCCTATCTATAGAAAGATAATTAAATGTTCGTCGCAATGATATATTTTTTTTCGCTTAAAGATTAACGGTTTGAAAGTTATTAATATTTAAAAAAAGATGATGAAAGTGGGTTTTTTTAAATGTTGAGATTAATCTCATCCATTAGATCAAATAAAATTGGATTGTGGAGATTGATTCCTTGGAATGTAAATAATCTTTTGTCCTCAAATGATCTTAAATCAAATGTAATAAACTATTTTTTGGATATTCAAATTTTGAAATTTATAAGTGGAAGTTCCAAATGCACTAAGGGGCCGTTTGGTTGGGGCAATTTGGGAGATATTGGAGGCATTTGCATTTTAATTCCCTTCAAATGTCATGTTTGGTAACTCAAATGGGGAAAATTGAAGCAATTTACAATTCCTCGAATTGCCAAAATGGGAGAATCAATTCTCCAAAAAGTGAATTTTAATTTGCTTGAAAAAATTTATAAACTTTTTTCTTATTGTTTTTTTATAAACTTTTAAATAGAATATTTATAATTTTTTTTTATAAACTTTTTTATAAATTTTTATAAACTATTTTATAGATTTTTTAAACTCTTATTATAAATTTTTATAAACTTTTTTATAAATTTCTTATAGATTTTTTTAAACTTTTTTATAAACTCTTTTATAAACTTTTATAAATTTTTTATAAACTTTTTTTATAAACTTTTTTAAATTTCTTAGAAATTTTTTATAAACCTTTTTATAAACTTTTTATAAACTTTCATAAATTTTTATAAACTTTTTTTATAATTTTTTTTATAAATTTCTTATAAATTTTTTATAAACTTTTTAATAAAATTTTTATAAACTTTTTTCATAAATTATTTATAAACTTTTTTTTATAAATTTTTTCTAAACTTTTTTTATAATTTTTTTATAAACTTTTAAATAGAATTTTTATGAAATTTATATTAAAAAAATAAAAAAAAATTATAAATTTCTGTGAACCAAACATGCGAAGGTATTTTAAATTCCGGAATTTTAAATTCTCAAGAATTTAAATTTTCTAGAATTTAAAATTCCGGAATTTCAAATTACCCCAACCAAACGCCCACTAAGATGGTATAGAAAAAGTATTATACCAGATATCTTGGCATCCTTGATTTATTTTCTTATTTTTGAGTGATTATCTTATTTGACTTTTGATATAACTGTACACAGACGTGTTATACGATGTATTAGTAGAATCCCTCGGATACAATGCTATGCTCCTTGAGTATTACGGGATTGAATACTCCGGCCTCTCAGAGGCTCCCGAGAAAGTTATTTCAGCCTTCCAAATAATAAAGGGCAATTCCTTCGTCTATCATAGATATAAACATATCTCTACCCCGCATGACGCTTACGAGAATTTTAAAGTGTTTTATAAATAATTTGTAGGACCTAACTATTAACTTGATGGAATAAGAATAAAGATGTAATTTTAGTAAATGGTTGTTAGTTTATAAGATATTCCACGACGTAACAATAGGATATTTTCCCACGACTTAACAATAGGATATTTTCCCAAATTTAGTAAATGGTAGGGTATATATTAAATGATGTTTCCCACAATTGGAAAGAATGACTCCGCTGAAATTAAACAATACGGTAAAGCCTTTATAACTTAATACTCGATAAATTAACAATTTCAATAAAATTAATAATTTGTTTAGTCTCAACTTAAGATCAATACAAATTTGAACAACAATCGATAAAATAATAAAATAACAATTTTTTTAAAACCCCAATGTATATATATTAGTCTAAACGAAAATATTAATTATTAAAAATTCCACAATTTCTTCAATGCTTTGAACCAAGGCTGTCAAGATCGCGTGTAAACTCGTAGGATCGTACGAGTTTACGTGTTTACTAGCTAAAATCGTGTAGGATCGTGGTAGGATCGCATATGTGATAGGATCGTAAGTAAGATCGTAGGATCGTCACGCGATCCGAGTTCACCTTTAACTTTTATAATGTTTTACAATTAAGAAAAAATATGTGCCCGTTAGTGCACATTTAACTTTTCAATAGGCTAAATACGCCTATTTCAAAAAGAAAAATGGGGCTAAACGTGCTCAAATTTTTTATAAAATAGCCAAAATTAGCCATTTTTTTTTTGCTAATCACATTCATGCTAATTTTGGTACTTGCGTTCTTCTTAACAACGGCACCATTAATCCCATCCTTGTTAGTTTTACGCGACAAGGAACGTCTGTTGTTAGTTTTTATCTCATAACTGATGTAATGTTTACTTTCATTTTCATTAAATGTTTTTATATGTTGTTTGATAGATGTTAAGAATTTTGTCTAGACTTTAGTTATCGTATAGTACAACCGTTTGCAATTGCATTTTCATCGGTTCACGTTCTATTTTAAACGCTACACAAAACACTCACCATAGTCTCACAAATCATTAATTATCTGACGCTAGAAACTGCTGCCGCTAGGCGCGGGTACTCGCCTAGTATATATTTATTAATCTTTTCAGGGCATGTTTGGTAGAGGGAAATGAGAATGGAGAAATAGAAATGAATCAAATTCCTTTGTTTGGTATGTTAAAGAAATAAAAAGGTGCATAATTGTGAAGAATTTGTGGAGAATTGGTAGTGCAATTTTTTAACTTTCATTTCTACTACTTTTAGTTGGGAATGAGAGAAATGAGAGTATTTTGTAAGATTTTTAAAAAATAAATAAATATATTTTTGAAAATAAAATTTTTAAACATTTTTTTTAAATAAGGTTTTTTTAATATAATTTTTTTTACAAAAAATTTTAACAATAATTATTTTTTTTTAAATTAAAAAAAAAATATGTTTTAAAAAATTAAAGAAAGTAAATAAATTTAAAAAAATATTTTTTTAAATAAATTTAAAAAAAAATAATATTTAAAAAATAATAATTATTTAAAAAAAATGAATAATTTTTTAGAATTGTTAAATAGAAAAATAATTAAAAAAAAAAATCAACAAACAAATACATGTGAGTCTCATATGACAAAATGTTATTTAATTTTTTTTTTCATTTCTCGGGTCAAGTTTCTGTTGTTACCAAACATTAGAATTGAACAAAATTCTCTACTGATTTTTATTCTCTGCTTCATTTCATTTCTTTGAAATTCTCTCTACCAAACGTACCCTGAATGTTTTGTGTTCATAAAATGTTAATTGAAATTTATTTTTCTAATATATTTTTCATTTCTAACTAATATACATTGTAACTAGTATATTGGATTTAGAAATTTAAATATGATATGTAAACCTCTTTATATTAATAAAATATTAATTATCGATATATCTCGTTGAATTAATAAAATATTCTGGACTCAACATATTAAGTTATAGAGGTTTTAATGTATAATATTTTCTCTAAAAGCACATGGTACTCCGAGTTTTCAAGTGGCGTTTTCGCTAAAACGTAATGGCACGACGCCAGACCTACACCGTGGGTAGTGTTTTCGAGGTTGGCACCGTCATTGCTAGCCCAAATGGCATGTTTTTTCATTTTTTTTTTTTTTTGTTTTTGTATTTGTGTCTTAGTGAGTTATGTATGAGCCCCAGAGTGTCTCATAGCACCAGAAATAAGAATGAAAGATGTTTTATGTGATGTCATAGATTTTGATGTTATGAAATAAAATACTGAGAGCACAAGGTATGAGGTGTCATTGGTGAGCCATTGGTGTGCCAACCTTACCGGCCAACATGCCAAACTTGTGCCAAATGCACCCTTTTGTGTTTTGAGCCACTCCACTAGCTCAAGCCAAATGCACCTTTTGTGTGTGTGTGTGTGTGTGTGTGTTTTTATTGTGAGTGAGTGGTATATTTGGTGGGGTATTTTGCGGGACTTACATGTTATGTTAGTGGTGTGTTATGAGGGAGTGTTGTTTGAGTTATTGGTAGGTGTATGATGTGGCGCTGACGTGGCATACCAATAACGTGTTATTTAGTCCTTGCATACCTTGTGCTCTGAGGCGGCAACATTTTACTCACACATAGTGCTCTAACAACAATCACTGATTATCGTCATTCATTATTAATTTGACTTTATATTTGAATAAATGTTTCAGTATTATGTATAACTAGACGAGTATCCGTATCTAGCGGAAGCGATGTCTAATTTTCATTAAAATTATCGCGGCTAATTATTTTCATTACGATTAACGAAAAATATGTACTTACCCGCTTACATAAGAGGAATGATAGAACATCCATAGCGGTAATAAAGCTTTAATTAGGTAAATCTTTTAATTTTATAAGTGTATTTTCCAGAGTGATAAAGCTTTAGGTAAATATTTTATCTTTTTAGGCATATTTTTACCATACATAAACGTTACTTATAAATGGCAAGTGGATCCACACTTTCATTGAATTTTGAAGACATGCATATCAAATGTGACAAAAAAGTAAATTAAAATAACTTCCTTTGAAAACCTTCTGGTCCTCCTTGATACTTGGTGGACCTTCCTATATTTAAGCCTTTGCAGTTTGCACATCTAGAAAATAAAAAAAAATGAAAAGATTGCATATAAAATATACTTATTTATTGACTTGAAACTATTCAAAAGCTTGAACCTCTTAACCGAATTAACCAACCCAATGAGAACTCCAAGAAAATATTAAGCCACACTACCCTCAAATTACACAAGGACACACCAACTTAATTACGCCATTTATCACGGCACATCAATCCATTGGCTCAACTTATAAAAACTCACCCAACACACTCATTATTCTCACATCCTTAAAACTTTAATACTCCCTAAAATGGCTACCACATTTTCCTCATTCATTTTCTTACTAATCTCTTCATTAATCACCATTGCTTCATCCCATCAAGACCAAGATTTAGTAGTTAATGAAGTAAACCAAAAGATCAATAACGCTACTAGAAGAAACTTGGGTTACCTGTCTTGTGGGACAGGTAACCCAATTGATGACTGTTGGCGGTGTGATTCCAACTGGGCTACCAACCGCCAACGTCTTGCTGATTGCGCGATTGGGTTTGGGAAAAATGCAATGGGCGGCCGTAATGGCCGCATATACGTCGTTACTGATCCTGGTAACGACAATCCTGTGAACCCTGTTCCTGGGACATTACGACATGCCGTTATACAAGATGAGCCATTATGGATCATTTTTAAACGTGACATGGTTATTCAATTGAAAAATGAACTTATTATGAATTCATACAAGACTATTGATGGAAGGGGTGTGAATGTGCATATTGGTAATGGTCCATGCATTACCATACATTATGCTACTAATATCATCATACATGGTATTAACATACATGATTGTAAGCCAGCAGGTAATGCTAACATTAGAAATTCACCACATCATTCTGGATGGTGGGATCAATCTGATGGTGATGGTATTTCAATATTCAATAGTCAAGATATTTGGGTTGATCATTGTTCATTGTCTAATTGTCATGATGGTCTTATTGATGCCATACATGGATCAACAGCCATTACTTTGTCCAACAATTACATGACACATCATGATAAGGTCATGTTATTGGGACATAGTGATGGTTATACACAAGATAAAAATATGAAAGTTACTATTGCTTTTAACCATTTTGGTGAAGGGCTTGTTCAAAGAATGCCAAGGTACGTACTACATATGTTACATTTCAATATTTCATCTTACAGTAATGTAAAAAAACTTGATGCATGTACCATGTATGAATTTAGTTAAGGTTTTGACATATGAACGTGTTATAATTTTTGCAGATGTAGACATGGTATTTTTCATGTGGTGAACAATGACTATACTCACTGGGAGATGTATGCAATTGGTGGTAGTGCATCACCCACTATCTTAAGCCAAGGCAACAGATTTTTGGCACCAAATACAAGATTTGACAAAGAGGTAAGCATGCGTTTGCTCTTACAGATACATATATGGTATGGTATCACATCAAATTAGAAGCCAAGTATTCACCGATTCATTAGTTTTGTGACGTTGATTCAGTGTTTTGTGAACCTGCTAAAAAATGCAGATTTTTTGCTTTATTGACAAAACTAATTAATACTATAGTAGTTTGTTTCACACATATATTTAGTTTCCCACTATAGCCAATATAATTGCAAAAAGTTCACAAAAGCATAATTAGTATGTGGTTTAATTAGTTTAATTGTACATTTCGTACTTGTTCACACGAGTTAACCTTTATTTGTGATTCTTACAAGAACCTAACTTCACGTAAAAAAAAGTATGTTAGGCCGGTCTTAAATGTTTGTACTGTACGTCTATACAATTACATGACGGTTTAATGCACATGTAGGTGACGAAGCACGAGAATGCAGGAGAAAGTGAATGGAAGAATTGGAATTGGAGATCAGAAGGGGACTTAATGCTAAATGGGGCATATTTTAGGGAGTCGGGTAGTGGTGGTTCATCTATTGCTAGAGCTTCGAGTTTAAGTGGTAGACCATCGTCCATTGTGGGAGCAATGACTCGAACTGCGGGTGCACTTATGTGCAGAAAAGGGTCTTGCTGCTGATCATTGGCTTATAAGTACACATATATATCAACTATAAAGCATTGAAACTCATTGAAACCTAAGTTTCTTTGTTTTACTATGTTTTTTTTACTTAATTTGATTAAAAAGTCAACCTTTGTGCTTGGTTGCATATGAATCAAGATGAGTTTTTGTCATATGAATTGAGAAATTAATTGCAAAAGAGTTGACCAAATGAATGTTTATTTCTTATTTCTCCCTAATTCATGCTTCATTTTTGGCTTGATTTCATTTATTTTGTGTCAAATAATTGACTCTTCCAATCTGATTGTTTTTAACTACCAAAGTCAAATTTATTTATGACATATTAATGAGCCGATGATTGTTTCTAAGACTTATTTAAGATATGAGGACCACTTTGCGCAATTGAGTTTGGTTGTATAAATCTTATAAAAAAGGGCGGACCCAGAATTTACATAATATTTCTTTTTCGGAGAATAGTAGTCGGCTAACTAAACACGATATTTATTTGTGACACAATATTTCGGCACCAGGTTTATTTCGGAAAAATTCATTGAAAAAATTTACACTAGGCGACAAACATCCATTGGGTTCCCGCGAGAACCCCCCGCCCCCCTCCTTAGAAACAAGGTACCTGTTCAATGTCGTTATACATATACAAGTACTTATCAGACAATGTGAAAAAGACAATTCATGCATTGAAGTCAAAATTAAAGGCTAAAACTTACAATAAGTCTAGTTAAAGGAAAAAACTATTTCTAAAAATTCATTTTGAGTAAATTTTATTATATGTAAAGAAGTTTATAAGCTCTCTAGCTACCTAATTTGGTGGTTTATGTTTCAACTTTTTATTATATTGGGCCGTCAATCATGGGGTGGGCCCATGAAACATATAGATTTCAACTTTCATAATTAAGGTGGTATGGAAGTACAGTCCATGTTCTTCTTTGCTTTATTTCTACTGGATAAGAGAAATAATCATATCACGATCATATTCTAGTCCTTCAATCCTGAAAACACATAAATAAATAAATATTTCAATAGAGTTATTTTATTATATCACCTTTAAAGATTTTTAATATTTATTCAAAAACATATGATAAAAGTTTATAGAACAGAAACAAGATTAATAGTTTTTTTAATCTACTCATTAGAAAAGAGAAAAATTCAAGCACCTTTGTATTTCTTTTTGTTGGAAAAAGTTATCACATTTTATATAAAAAAACAAAAGAAAATAATAAAAAAAATTACTACATTTTCTTTGTTTTAAAAACATTTTTTCTAAATCTGCTTAGTATTTTTAAGGTGATATTGTTACAAACTTTTTTTCACTTATTCCAGTTGCTATAAATATTATTATTTTAGATATTTTTTGTATACTGTATTAAATTAAACACGTGTTAGACATGGAGATTATTTTAATCACAATTTCAGATTTTTGAACCTAATTTTTTGTAACATTTAATAATTGGAAAGACAAAAAAAGATTATAACCTCGTAGTACTCATAAGAGCAGCATCATGAATAGTTATAAACAGTGATATTAATCTGTTTTAAGCTTTTAAATTTCAGTTTGGGTAAATTGGTAAGCATATCTTAAACAAATTGACATAGGTTACCAAACAACAACACCAGTAATTTGCTAACACTTGGCAATCCACCATCAAAGTCCAACATTAAACAAAATCTCTGTGAACAAGCGGCTCATTGCGAAATACTGTGATGGCGCTGATTTAGCACAAACCACACGTAAATGGCATGCCACCATACCTCACCCTCTAATATTTGATCTACATAGTATCATATTTTAGGTTCACTATTAATAACCTAATGAATGATCAAGGATAAACCATTTCAAATATGTAATGATCTAGGATAATCGATATAATGCATGCATAGGATGTTTACGCAAGTCTATTACCTTATTCTTGACAATTGGCAAATGTATTGATATCTTTTAAGGCCAATATAATCAGTGGCATTACAATTTAGGCTTTGATTCGATTGGTATCAAATCTTGTGTTACATGAATAAAATTCTATCCATCTTTATACTCTCTACCACAATCGTAATCTAAAAGAGGAAGAAACCTGCAAACACAGCAGCACCCGAGGCCAAAGTCTGTTTCAAGATAGAGGCATCATCGGCGGTTGCTTCGACATCATCTGCTTCTTCGGATGCCGGTGCATCAGCATCAGACTCAGACTCTGCCTCTGGTGCATCCGCAGATTCTGGTGCATCCGAGGGTGATTCAGAGGGCGATTCAGGTGCTGGTGGGCTAGCATTTGATGCATCGGCGGATGGGCTAGGTGATGACTCGTCATCACTTGAGGGCGATGGAGACGATTTAGGTGAGGACCCACCAGGCGAAGTTGGAGGTTCAGACGGTGTTGGTGCTTTGGCTTTGTCGGAAGTCGCTGGAGGTGACGCTTTAGGGGAACTAGCTGGTGTATCAGCAGCAAAGACGAAACCAACAAGGGCGATGAAAATGAGAGCAAGCACGATAAATTTTTGTGCCATTATACACAAAAGTTGAATTATAGAGATGAAATGTTTAGTTAAATTGTCAAAAAGAATCCACAAGTTTCTTTATGTTTGATTGTAGAAAAATTCTGCTTATTCTGATGATGTAATATTGACAAAATTGAGAAAATGTTTCTATATAAGAAGATGTAGAGAAAGAAGAGAAACAAGTTTGAGGTGTAGAATTATTTTAGGGAGAGAAATATGGAGGGTTCTTGTAATGTTAATTTACCATTTCAAACCACTCTCAGAAAAGAAAATTAACACATTTTGTTTCAGGACCCTTCAACAACTATAAGCTGACTATAATGTCCATTTAACTCTAAAATTGGTCTATTAACTTTCAGTCACGTGTCGTTCGCCTCGTCATAATGGTTCTATCCTTAACGGGTCAAAATACTAAGCTAACGGGTCAAAATACTAAGCTAAAAGAACGAACATTTCAAATGGATTGACAACCACCAAATGTGACATGTTGATGCATACAACTCTCATAATACTTCTATGCAAAATTAGAGTATGCTATTTCAATAATCTAGTACGTATTTGTAACCCTATTAAATGTAAAACCTACTTTTACTAATCTACAAAAAGGTCAACAAAGTGTGGGTCAGCCAAAGCCCAAACTGACCCATTTCAAGCAGCACTAGAAAACACCCTATCTTGCCCGACCAAACCATCCGATCATCCATCTTGACACATGCAGCGTGCCCCTTTCTTTCCTAACAACTGCAACATTACACAAAACCTGCCTTTTTGCAGATTGAAACACTTGATGGATCAACGTTTTACTTCAAAAAATCTGAGTGCTTGGAATACACTTGAATTGACTGGCTTTCTTTACAATAACAGCGAAGGAAAATGACAATAACACAAATTGATATTCAGAAACCCTTTAAGTTCCAGCATTACTGAGAACCTTCATGAACTACGACATTGGGATAATCATATGCAAATGGCACTATGGCAGTCTATCAAGCCATGAATCGTGACAAATAAGGTCTCTATAAACTCTTACACGTCTGTTGACTCTCCTACATTACTAACATGTGATTTCTTCTTCAGATAAACCAACTGCAGCCCATTGCCTAAAAGCTGAAATCTTATCATATCTCTAGACAGTATAGTTTTTTCATGAGAAAGGAAACGAAAGAGCTTATAGGCAGAACTGGAATTTTATAGCCACAAAGATTCTGAACGTATCCTAAAAGCATGCAAAAAAACATGATCCTGCAACCAGATTGTTTGTATCATAATCTATATAAACAGGAACTCCCCTTCAAACTTCAATTGCAATGAATATGAACTAAACTTGAAAAACTAAAACAACCAATTTAAATTACTAAGCACTTCCAGTTTAAGCAATGGACCAAAATTTGATCTGCGTAGCTAATCTTCCTGAGAGCTAAAATCGAACAAGAAATCTTACATGATCTAAATTAGTCCGGCCAGTATGGAACTAAAGAGCACGACTATGTAGATCATCTACTTCCTCAAAGAATACAGTTAACCAACATGACACCAACTGCAAAGTTTATACCATTCCAATGCACATAAGGTCTAGGATTATAACTAATGGAATATGGGCTCATTAGGCAAAACGCCTTACCCATCTTAGAGGATGTTAAGGTAATTATTATGTGACTTGTGGAACAGAAAATTACCATAACAAGTTAACAACAGAAGTCGGCTAGGATGTTTGGTCTGCAAACTTGTGATAATCATATGATATGTAAAAAATGAGAACTAAAAATCAGATAATTAACATAAATTTGGCCGCACCTACCACTAAACGCATCAAATCAAGCATGTGTAGAGGCAGTTTCACTAGTATAACGCAAACAGTGTAAATTAATACTACAATGCCAAACATAATAAGATCAAAGGCGCTAAATTATTAAACTCAATTCAATTCGAGCAATAAACCCCGTCCCGAAAGATAAACTTTCCGCAACATTAAATTCAAAAGAGGGCTTTATATAATCATATTACATAAAAAAAATAAAACTTTTGCCGAAAACGAAACGAAGGACATAATAATAACCACCTAGGTTTTCCTACGGAGACGCTTCCTTAGCTTCTTCAACTTATGTTTATTCATCTTCTTCTTTCGCTTCTTCTTTACGCTATCCGCGTAAATCACATTCTCCTCCTTCCCCAAAACGACATCGTTTTCTTCCTGCTCAATGTAACCAACTGGGTTGAGAAATGACTCAAATGCAAAACTAGGGTAGAAAACTGGGAACTTGGTAGGGTTAGGGTTTGGTTTGGGGATGATGGTGTTGTTGTTGAAGATTGGGATTGGCGGGTCGGGTAAACGGGTGGGTGAAATGAGGATCCGAGTGTGATTGTTGAGAGTTGTGATTAGGGTTTTGTTACGACTTAGTTTTTTGATGATTGAAGAAGAAGAAGCCATTGATGATGGATCTGTATATTTTAGGGTTTTAGTTTCTGTGTGTGTTGAAATATGAGTAGTACAGTAGTATAATTTTTATAAAAAAAAAGAAATGAAATGAAAAAAAAAGGGATATAGGTGAAAAGATTTTTAAAAGTAAGAAGGAAAGTGCCCCCATGCAGGATCGAACTACAGACCTCCAGTTTACAAGACTGGCGCTCTACCACTGAGCTATAGGGGCTTTTTGTTTTTCCTATTGTTGTTTTCTGTCTTTCTAGACCCAAATATCTTGCTCTACAAGTCAAACTTTAGACGTTTAGGTGTTCTCCCAAAACCATAAATATATAAAATCGGTCGGTTTGGGTGTTTGTTTAAGCTTCTATGTGGGCTTATGGGCTTATGAGTTTATTTGATTAGACTTATGGACTTATATAAGTTTATCATTTTGATAATTCGATTTTAGAATGTAGTTTATTTTTATTGAGGTTTCTGTAACGTATTAATAAGCTATACCCATACTGCGGGTTGTTTCATGCCATAAATAAACTCGAACACTCAAGAAATCCGTTGGGCAGGCGGATTCGCATCTCTTACAGCCGACACAATCCTCTGTTCTTGTAGCGGAAGCTATTTGTTTGGCTTTACATCCGTCCCAAGGTATCATTTCTAATACATCCGTAGGACAGGCTCGGTACCAAGTTATATAAAGTTAGCTATATGTTTGTGTAAAGTTAGTTTTTGAATATGCATTGTAACAACTTATTTATGTTATATGGAGCTAGCTAATTCTTTTATCTTCTTAATTGGTAAGACGTATATACAATGGATGTGTTTTGTTTGACTTGGTATATAGTTAAAGGGCATATATGTGTGACATTAGTTTGTTTAGTTAAGGTATTAACATAGAATTCTTATTCAATTTGTTGGAACTAGGCTTTTATAAGTCCATGACTTCCTTTTTGATCTTCTTGATCGAATTCGACATGTGTTAGCTGACTTATTTAGGTGGTTACTTTGCATCACAGTATCGGACATTGTGATTTACTTCACCTTTCATGTTGATGCCAGACTCGTTGGTGTTGCATGTATCTCCCAAGGATTAGACAGAAAGAATCTTTATTAAGATTCATAAAGTATTTTATTACATCGAAAGCGAGTCTGACTCACACAGTAGTTTAGACTCGTCATATTACACTCAGGTAATTAAAAAGGACTGCACTCTTCACACACTAAATTCTTATTGCATTACAACAACAGAACAAAGACACACATTCACGTATAGCTGATTCTTATTCACTTACTGATAGTATCCGGCTTCCATAAGAGGTTGCCGAATTAGTAGACGTGCATAGATGCTGCTTAATACGGTTCAAGGAGGCCAGTTTGGTCATGGCAACAAAGGAAAGCAATGTATTTTTCCATCAACCGGTGACACTCAGGGCAACGCATGCCTTCAGGGATTCTACCAGCTGCAATGGGAAACTCAAAGCGACAGCAGTTATTTGCTGCAACATGAAGCTTGTCATGGTAATCCTTAAATGACATATCAAATCCCCTATTGGGAATGTGCTCCTTCCATAAGTCAAAGTCAACAGGTGTTTGCAACATGGTGGATCCATGTCCGTTGGTGAGTATCTGTGATCCTTTGCAAAGTAAAGCCCATGATCCGTCCTTGTCGTAGCTGAGTAGTTTCTTGATCTGCAGCATTATCATGTCTTGATCATCAGCTTTCCTAAGTTGGATCTTGGAAAACAACATGCTTTCTAGACGTGTCCAGAAGAACCAGATTAGCGTGGTGTCTTGCCAGCAATAACTAAGCTTCTCCGCATTTATGGTGTTGATTGCCTTACGGACAGTTTCCCTTTTCTTGCTTTTTCCAACATAGGCCATTTCTAATGGGATGCGTGCAGCAGATGCCATGGCCCGCGCAGTGCTGGTGAATTTGCGAATCCACTCAATGTCGTCCCCTCCGTACAAGAATATGTATTTGTCATCTTTTGCCTAAAACAAGAAGTAAACCCATCTTATACTTGAAAATACAGTCTTTAAAGAAAAAATTTGTGTCGTAATAAACGAGATACTTACCCAAGTTAGTATGGTGGGGTCCATGCCACTGACCAGCAACTCCAGCCTCCAAGTTTCCTCCCTCCACAAAGTTTCCTCTCTGGCACTAGTAAACGGGAAGGCGTTGCTTCCCCAAATCCACATCATGTGAAGGGCATTCGGGCTCAACTCTCTTCCTTGTGGGTCCAGCACTACGAGGATGGGCTTGTTCCTAAAGTGCCACCTATCTCCGATAGACTTTTTAACCGCCCTGTCAATGATGTTAGGGTGGTACACCGAGTACCATGGCATATTGCTCTTCAAATCCTCAAATTGTCTTTCCATTGCTTCAGTGTACTCTACGGAAGGATCCACAATAGGCATCCATACAAGCTCATATAATGCATCCATCCTTGTTCCTTGAATCCGGGACTCACTGTAGATTTGCTCAAGGATTAAAAGCTCGTCTCGGGACATGTCTAGCCCGGATATCAGCAACAATACATTCCTTCTCCTCAGAACTTCTAAGCTGACCTATTGAAGTCAATTCAACATGAAAGTTAAAAAAAGAAAGATAAGAAGCTGCTTTGTTTCGACAAATATACGTAGAATGTGAATTATTGCTCAAACGAACCCTTTGCTTAGTATTGCCATCATAGAGTGGTAGTATGTCATCCCTTGGACTAATCAAGGTTTTGAGGATTTTCATG
The DNA here is from genome assembly GCA_910596185.1 of Chrysanthemum makinoi. NCBI lineage: Eukaryota > Viridiplantae > Streptophyta > Magnoliopsida > Asterales > Asteraceae > Chrysanthemum > Chrysanthemum makinoi. The sequence continues at coordinate 162,642,791 of OU343218.1, forward strand.
TTGTCGATATGGATTGTATCGAATAGCTGATTGAATGAGTTTCGGAAATCCATCTCCTTCCTGTCACCTGCATCAGTCAAACAAGACTGTCAAATCTAATATTTACAAGGGTTATTTGGATAATATACTACCAAACTTTTTCATTTGTCGATTCTCCATCTGAGACATTAAAAAGTTTTATGCTTTGTTTTGGTCATTTTATATATAACAAAAAAAACCCTATAAAATTTAACCGGCTTACAGAAATGATAGCGTTTGTATAAACGTAAACATATCTTTCACACATTTACGACCCAAACCTGACCACCATCGTTTACTAACTCGTGTCAAATAAAAATTACAATGACTAAAACATGACAAGTGTATAAAGTGTCGAGAATATACCAACAACACGATGGCATTCTTCCAGTTGCTTCTTGAGAAACTCAAGTAAGTGGTTGATCTTAAGTAGTAAGGTCGATAGTTCCCATGACTGCATGTCTGAGGATGATATTCCGTACCTGTATAATGAAAATTCACTATCAATTATTTTTTTAGTCACAAGTCAATACACATTAGTGAATTCGACAGGGTCTAAGTTTTATTTACTCGTGTCCCATGCTGGTGAGGCTAGTAATCTGTGCAGCACAAGCGATGATTCCTCTAACATTCCAGTAAACAGCAGTAGGAATGGTATTCAACGCTCTAGCCATAGCTGGTACCTCATGAGTAATGTACATCGATGGGAGGTCCTTGAAATGGATGATGCATCGGGTTAATTCAAGGACAGACTTGATGAGTTTGTTAAGGGCATCAAATCGAGGTTTCAATGGGGCTGAATGCTCCATTATCATGGGTACTTGTCTGAGTATGGCCATTGATCTTGCCAGCTGATTTGATGAATAAATTTGAGCTAGAAGCCAAAACTCTCCGTAGTTTAGAGCAAAAGCTGCGAGGGTCAACACAAGCTTCGCATCCCAGTGGAAGTTACTCACGGTGTGAAATAGTGCTAGGGCTGTCGTGTGTCCATCCCCACCAGTTAAGCACTTGAACGACATCTAAAATGTTTAACAAATATGATATTTTTAATTAAGTGTTGGTATCGGCAGAAGATGAGAATACTAAATAATATAGGCATAAAGATTTGAGATAAAACCTCGCAAGCAAGTTTGTCAATAACGTGTGACACTGAGTTAAGCATGACAACTGCATTTGTTGGGTGGGATATGGTGTTCTCAAGTTTGGCCACATCTCCTGTATGTGTGACCTACATTGGATTCAAGAAGATCATTAACACAGCAATTAAAATATAAAATTCATAACCTTTTTTGTGAAATTTACACACTTATAAATATGTAAACGATGTTTACTTTAGAAGATCAAATAAAATAAATACTTCATAACAACTTCTACGCATATAATTGATTTTTTTTTTTTTTTTTTTTTTTTGGAATTATAATTGTACAATAGTCTAAAATATTCCTACACTTAGAAAGGAGTAGATATCCTCATGAATTGCATGAGGAAATTGAGTGTAACAGTTCAAAGAGTAGGCAGATATTATGTTTTTGCATGCTCATATACATGCTAACATATTATTTATAAGGTGAACAATCTGGCAAGATAAGGGAAAAAAAATCGCATACTCTTGCGTGTAAAGAGTGAATGAAAATTGCACATTTGTTATAGTGTAGTAAAAGATGGATGAAAAGTGACTTAAAGCCTAAAAGATGAAAAGTGATGTAAAGCATAAAAGATGAAAATACCGGTGAAGTAGCATCAACATTGATGGTTGCATGTCGTAGAATTTCCTCCACAATTTGGAGAAGAGGTTTGACATCAACATCAGTGCCATCAGGGAGATGAGTATCCATCACTTGCTTCATGATTACATTGTCGTCCGATGCACTAAAGATGGAGTTTCTTTCACCTCCATCCTGCTTTAGCATCATCGAATTGTGTGCAGGATTCACCATCTGCTCACGGTGCATAGGTGTATGCATTGGATTCATCATTGGATTCAGCATCGGGTTGCTTTTGGGAACCATCAAGTGGCTCTGCTGATGTGGCAATGCATTAGTTGCCATGCCCAACAGCTGCTGTGCCACTGGGTTACTCATGGGACCCATTAGTTGCTGTTGGTGTGGCTGTTTCTGCAACGGGTTTATTGATGAACTGACAACCCCTGTGAACGGGTTTGTGTTTGTTGAGGGATTGGAGCTTGTTAACGGACTGGGACCTGTTAACAGGCGTTTTTCGGGGTTTGATGATGGCATGGCCGTGTTGGTGGTGTAACTGGAAAGTGATTGGTCCATTTTGGTGAAAGACAATTGAAGTTAGTTTGGTTGTGCACTTCCTTTGGGATAACATGATTGGCTTTATATACATAAGACAAAGTGGAATAAAGTGTTACTTGAGTTACTGAATCAACTTCCTTGCTTCATTTGGAGTCAAGAAAACTTTTTGTTAATTTGAAGATTTCTCCCTTTTGTGGTCTCTACTCCATTTCTTGCCAGACCACCCGCATCTTTCACTTTTCCTATTTGGTGTCCAAGAATCTACAAGCAGTACCTATGAAATCGGCGTGTTTCATGCAACTGCTTTGTTAATTGTACTTTGCGCATATGCATATGTTAAGTTTTTAAAAATGTGTATTCTGTTAAAACAATGTCGTTAAAGTTCTCAGCTTTTCACTGCACATTTCTACAAACAGTAACTTACCTTTTTATTACTATGACAAGACTGGTATAAACCGTAAGGCAAAGTTAACCGGAAGCAGCACAGTGAGAAACATGCTTGTGATTCCTTGCTAATTCTGTTTGTCTTGGAATAAATATATTCTGAACTAAAGAAATGGTAAAGCAAACAAGCAAGCACAGGGAAAAGAAAAAGATTTCTTCTTTTCCTGAACAATGTTGTTTTCATAGATTTCTTGTTGCTATTAATCAATTGTTGTGACCTAAAAGGAACTTCAAAAGTAGAAATATATCTTCTTATTTGCTTTCTTGCTAACTGTTTAATTATTTCATCAAATATTGTCTTAGGAAATAATCAAATAAAGCACTTGCAGCATAGTATAAAGTCTTTGGTTATTATTTATCAGATATGCATATTAGTCACTTTTTCAACCCAAATCATTGACCAAAATAATATCAGATGAGCAAAGGGTAAATATGTCCACTTATGTGTATTGCAATTAGATCCATTTTCATCATAACTTAGATTAACATGCATTTATATTAGTATTGATAACTATATGAATAATGTATTAATGTTATTGATACTAGCAGGTATAGCGCATTGTGACTAAATTTTTCGGCGAACAAATGTTATTTTGTTTTGGGCTGCCGGATTCAGATTTATGTTTTGGAAGTTTAATTAGATTGTACATTGTGGTTAAATAGTTGTATATTTTGGTTAAGGGGTGAATTAAATTGTGTATTAATTGTATGTGTTGAATAGTGTTTTTTTGTTTTAAGTATTCTTTGACATATTCGAAATTTACATTTTTTCGTGTATTAAACTTTCAGTACCAGTATATCAGAATCCTTTTCTCATTCTTAAGTTTCTATTTGATATAAAACAAGGGAAACCTTGGACACGGGTCTGGTCAAATCAGGACCCCTGGCTCACTCGAGTCAAGAGACATGTCCTGGTCTAATGTTTGTAGATTTTGTAGCAACCACAGCAAGCCAGGCCTTTTAAAGTGCTAAGTGCTATTATGAACTCAGAGACTCAGAGAGAATTTAACATCTCGTTATAAAATTAGTAACTCTAATAAACGTAAAAGATCTTAAAGAATCGAGGATGATACAAAAATGAACAGGAAATAAATTCTCTGCAGCCTTCACCATGATTATCCTCATTCAAAATTAGAAGAAGCTACGCTTAGGACGTTCCTCTGCAACATTAACCCTGATTGCCCTCCCATCCAAACTCTGCATCATATACACAAATCACCAATTTAATAAGACCACGACTTCCATAGTTTACAAACAATCAAATATTGATATTGGCTTGACAATAGTCCTTTGTAAATGTGACATTTTAGCCCATTTACTTGTAAACGGGTCGATTTGGGTTGCATTGATCACAGGCAGGTCAAATGGTCGAATAGGTTGAAAACATTCAAAGTTTGTTTTACACATAAATACTTTAAACTAAATGATTTAGACTAGTATTGTATAATCATTGTAATTAACTCCTTCATTACTTGCAGAAAGAAAGTCGCCAAAAATTATTCATGGTCAGGACCGTTAGGATGAACCCTGCAAACCCAACAAGGCTTGTTACCCAACCTGCCCAACCCGTCCAAATTGACACCTCTAGTAGTTTGGATACCTGTCCATCGAGAGCAGCAATGGCATCATTCATTTCAGCCTCACTTGCCATTGTTACAAAACCAAACCCACGTGAACGACCACTTTCACGATCATAGATCACCCTTGCATCAACCACCTTCCCATGTTCATTGAACACCTGTTCCAGTCGTGCATTATCCACTTCCCATGCAAGGTTTCCCACATATATCTTATATGCAGTAGCTACTACTCGTCTTTCCGGCTGTGAACCTCTTGGTGCAGCTTTGTTTACTGTAAGAAGCCTTCCACTTATATCCTGTTCAAAACAATCTTGACATCATAACATGCTAGCAATTGATAGTGCAATACATAGTTTTTTCTTATATTACTATTTTATCCTATTTCTTAAAGAAAGGCTGCATTTCTCTTAATATGTATTTACTTTGGATTACATTGGGTGTTTGGCATTGCGTTTTGAAAGTGACTATATTATGCAGCAAATAATCAGTTTCTAGTGTTTTTTTGGTGCAAATGGTGAATTATATTAATATCAAACAACAAATTACAAGAATACTCTATTAACTGTGATGGACAACCCCATCCAGTTTTCAACACTCCTATATCTATGGCTGCATAAGCACAACTGATACAACTATCTGAATGAGAACATAATACATCTACTATCCAATATCAGGCAACATGCAATCTTTCACTGATATCATAGAGACTTCAAAAGAAACAACTGCACTTTGATGTAAACCATGCCAATTGTCTCTTCAATTCACCATTTTTGCACCAACCATCTAGCTACATTTCCACATCACCCTTCCATCCAAGCCATTCAACTTTCAACCACAATAGCAAGGACAGAAATGGAGTGTGGCTTCACTAGGAACCCATAACCCATCCATTGGGGGACTCTGCCAAGACAGCCTACATTTCCTTCTCTAGAAAGGCTTCAGCTGCCTGGGAACACACACCGTCAATGATGACCAATCAGTTTCTAGTGTTTGGGTATAGTAAAACTGATTCTTAATAACTGATTATCTAGGTGTCAAAATTTTTAGCGTAATAGATTAGGACTTTAGTATTAGTTACAACAAACACATAATCTTAACACAAATTCACGGTGTTTCGTGTTTGGGGTTGCTTGTATAAGTGCTTATCTATTTATAGCACCCCTCTAAACACCCGATTGAAAACTGCTTATTTTGTGGTTTTAAAAGCGGATAAGCACCCCTAAACACTATATCGGAAACTACCTACCCTTTTCGTTATATCTAGTTATCTAATCCTAATTATTCCACACATCAAATAAAGACTTTGACAACACAATGCTACTAAACACAAACAAGAAATTAATCAACAGCCACAGAAATCATAAAAAATAAAAAACTTTACATATCCATTATATGCCTCCACAGCTTTCTCAGCTTCTTCAACTGTACTCATTGTCACAAATCCAAACCCTCTACTTTGCTCAGTATCCCTATTATATATCACCTACATACAAAAAACACACATTTTAGAACAACCCAAAAACTTTTATTAAAAAAAAAAAAAAAAAAGAAGAAAAAAAAAGCTTAGTATACCTCAGCAATCTCAACAGTTCCAGAAGAACTAAACAACTGAGCCAACTTTTCACTGTCATAATCATAAGGCAAATTTCCCACAAAAATCTTGGCATCTTCTGGTGGCTCAGAGTATGTTCCTTCTTCTTCTTCAGCTTCAGCTTCTGCTTCTGCTTCATTTTCATCTTCAGCAGTTTCTTCAGTTTCAGTTACTTGTTGTGACCAGTCTGAGGTATGGGTTACAAAATGGGTCATTTTGGTTGTTTTTAGTGGAGCCCATGATATGGGTTTGAAGGGTTTTGAAGGGAGAGTTAAGTAAGTGTTTGAGGCATGTGTTGTGGTTATGGCTAAGTTGGGTTTAAGGTTGAGTAGTTGAAATGGAAGGATAGTTGTAGCAGAAGTCATAACAAGAAGTGGGTTGGGTTGAGGAGATGGTGGAGGATAAGGTGGGAAGATACAAAGAGTTTGCAAGGCTTAAGATTGTTTTGTTGTCAAAGGTTTTAGATTTTTTGGTTTTGTGGGAGGTTTTGTTTTGTCAAGTGTGGTCCTTGTGTATTCAGATTTACTCTATTATGATCCTTGAACAAGTTGATTTTGGTTAATGGTGAAAATCATCTAGTTTAAATAGAAATGAAGAATCTGAATTCGGAAAGTCATATGAAAGTTGTTTGTTTATGACTAATAGATATTGTTGTCTGAAAATAAAAAGTGATATAGAGGTTTTCCGCATTAAGTCAACTTTTATTTAAACATGACTCAATAAAAAATTTATACAAACAAGGCCACAAGATATAAATTTTCGAGAACGGAAATTTTTTACGATCTACACCATTTATCGCACAAATACTTACACATGTATGCAATGAGACTTGAACACATAATTTTTTCAGTAATGAGTCATTAGCATACCGCTAGGCCAAAGACTTTTGGTACAAAATATAATAGAGGAATGCCATATTTGGTCGAATTTTGCCTCTTAGGTTCATGACCTACCAACTCCAGCGCATTTTTGACACGTGTCACTTGCAAGTATATGACTTTTGTTTGTTTTCCACAAAATTTTACAAAATCTCCACCTCACTAAAAAAAATCAATTTTGTCTTATATGCCTTAAATTGACCGACAGACGGGTGTGCGATTGATGGTTGCTTCATCGATTGCTTTTTCGTGGATATCGATAAGCTACCTGTAGCTAGGGCTGTAAACGAACTGGATGTACACGAACGGAGCTTTGTTCATGTTCATTCGTTTAATTTTAACCGAAAAAATAAACAGACATGAATGCTTAAACGGACGAATTTTTTTGTTCATGTTCGTTTTTTAAGAAAATGAGTTATTCATGTTCGTTTATGTTCGATCGTTAAGACAGTAAACGAACATAAACAATAAAACTTAAATGAGCATTGACAAACAATCATAAACTTTATTAAATTATGCATAATATATTGTTTATCAGTGCTGTTTTGTTTAAACAAACCAATTTTAAAGTTATATAACTAAAAGATATGATATGCAAACATGAGGTGAGATCAATACAAAACACATCTAATCTAAAGAACAAATCATACGATCTCAACCATTAATCTTCTTTTCATCCAATTGATGAGATGAAAGCAAAAATCAACAAAGGAAGGGTAAAAATGTAATTCTATAAAAACCCACTTTTCACCCTTTTTTTAAAAACAATATATCTTGCAAACGGTAAATCTTCAAGCTACAAAAAATACACCGTCGCGACGAGAAAAAAATCATCTTTCTATTGATATGCACTTTTATATACTTTCGACGAACTTTTTTTTTCAAAATTTTCATCCAGAAAAATCCCACGGGATTCGTAAAAAACTCCCACGGAGTTCGTAAAAAAATCCCACGGAGTTCGTAAAAAAATCCCACGGGATTCATAAAAAGACGAACTTTTTTTTTCAAAATTTCCGTCCAGAAAAATCCCACGGGATTCGTAAAAAGACAAAACTTTTTTTTTCAAAATTTCCGTCTAGAAAAATCCCACGGGTTCATAAAAAAATCCCACAGGATTCGTAAAAAGACGATTTTTTTTTTCAAAATTTCCGTCTAGAAAAATCCCACGGGATTCGTAAAAAATTCACTTGTGATTTGTATAAATCCCATTGGATTCTGTATAAATCCTATGGGATTCTGTATAATCCCATGGGATTTTGTATAATCCAAGAAACAACAAAAAACAACCAAAAAGTAAACTAATTAAACAAAAAAGATAGGTTTCATTCCAAGTATGGTAGATAAATTGTCAAAAACCACCTAAGATAAGCTACATCATATTGATACTCAGAAATCGGAAACAGAGAGAATGTGCAGTTACAAATAACCAACTGGTTAAACTTAAGGTCCGTTTTGGCAATATGTCCCCCATTACGAATAAAAATATTCTCCATCTTCAGATTGTACCTCTTTTTTTATGTTTATCAGCTTTTGGCTTCACTTCATGACTTGTTGCAGTTTCTTTAACTGTTCATCTCTTCCTTCAACTTCTTAAGAATCTGATCCCTCTCCTCTAAATACTTATACAACTGAAACCAAGGAGAAGAATTAATTCTTGAGAAAAGCTTTAAGCAAAGGTACATGAGGAAACCTATCGACAAGGCCGAATTCTTGATTGAAATGCACAACATCAACCTGATGTCCCCTGCTAATCAATTCTTTAATCATATCTGCAAGCGAATGAACATAAAGCTCATTAAGATACTAGTATATACCAGTAAGAAAGCAGTTCACACAATGACAGAAGTTATAATGATTGAATACTAACTAGACTAGTTGCAAAATTCCAAAAGCATGATTTATGCTTTTAGGAATTAGGATATTACTGTATCAATTCAATCACAAATCACATAAGCTAAATCAAAATAGATACCGAAGATAGGGTGAAGGATAACAAATATACTAGGCATCTTATCACCAAGCCCAAGCGAAACAACAAGCTTAGGCATTTGCTTCCTCCAATCGAAACCAACAACAAGCTTCCAATACAAATCAAAATCCTCATCTTTGGCAATCCCAAACGTGACCAAATGCTGCAAAATTTATGAACCTCTGATGAGTGTCTAAATACTCATCATTTTTGTATAATCTAAACTGCAAAATCATCTGAAAACACTCAGAAACACATCAAAATGATCAAAATATCACAAATCAGTGTTTTATGTGTTTTAAATGCAAAAATATCAAAATCAGATGAAAAATGATTTAAGTTTGCAAAATTGGCAGTTTTAGTCCCCCAAGTTTTAAAAGTTGTCAAATCTAGTCCCTGGAATATCAAAATGTGGAATTTTATCATTCAAGGTCCTTAAAGTATTCTAAGTTGTTTAAAATGATCCTTGAATGAATTTTTGGTCAATTGGCAAGAAAGGTCCTCAAACTTTGGAAAATTGCAAAATTAGTCCTTGGACCTTTAAAAATGGATTTTATGCAAAAAGGGTCCTTGTTCTATAAATGTTTGTCATGTTTGGTCCTTGAGAGAGCATTGGAAAAATGGCATTATCAGTCCTTGAAGTTTGATGAAGTTGCAATTTTAGTCCTTATAATATCACTAATCCAATCCGGACCCTTTGATCTAATCCAATCCAATCCGGCCCAACAATATCAAGCCCAACCCTTTGGCTTGACCCTTGACCCCCCACCCTTGAGCCAGGCCATTACAATTTGGCCCTGCCACAACCCATTTTGGCCTCCCCTTTGATATACCACCCGGTCAACAGAAAGTCAAACCAAGAGAAAAAACGCGCCCAAATACCAGTGTCACTGTAGCACTCTCTCCCAAGCCAGATATCTCAAAAACCAGTCCTGGTTTTCTACACATTTTCAACCCCCCTCCATACCATGTTCCCTCCACATCATCTAAACAACAAAAACCTTAATTGACTCAACCAAACCTCATTAAAGCTAAAACCTGCTCAAAGAAATATTTGGCGCCAAAAAGCAAAGTGTATGGTTCTGATGAGTTTCAGTGATCCAAGGGCTCAGAAGTGGTGGGAAAGTCTCAGAGACACAGGGGGATGATGAAAAGTCTATAAAGAGAGAGAGAGATGCATTGTATAAAAATTATCTAGTGTAATTTAAGTTTTTATTGTCGTTTTTAAGCATTTTAAGTTTTAAGTGTATGTTTTTATCTTCAAACTCTGTATTTCAAGTTCTATTTTTATAAGAAAGCTTTTGTGAAACTTTAATTCAAGAATCAAATTGTATTTCAATTTATGCAAATTTCTTCATTTTCAAAAATCTCATGAATGATAAAGTGTTGTTTGTAGATGTTTGTATGGACTGAAATAGGTCACTTAAGCTCCTAGAAAGCTTAATCAAGCTTTTAGATATCTTAAAATTCAGTTGAGAGTCAAAAATAGAAAATCACCAAAAATCTAAATTAAATAGTTCAAAAATAAAAAAAAACACATGGAGAAGGTAATCACAGCTGGAGCAGGGTAAATCATGGATGGCCTTGGGTTAGTAGCTTATTGGTAAGCTTATAGGGGTGTTCATTGGTTCTGAATCTCAGTTTTGAGCTTGGAAGCTTTTGTAAGCACTTTTGACCAATTTGGCATTTCATTGTTATAGTTGTTAATTAGCTTCAATTTCTGTTTCTTTGTGATATCTAGTTATAATCAAGTGTGTTTAAACCTTAAAATCAGTAGATTGTTCTTTTCAAGTTGTAGTTTACAAAAATTTGGTTTTACTGATTAAAACGCATAATCATCAATTCTTAGTTTATGGTTGTTATGGTTGTTGATTTAGTGTTCATTAGTTCTAATTTAGGATTATATAAGATCTGGAATCAATCTCATGGTTTTAATTTGTGTTTTGTTCTAAAAATCTTCATAACAGTAATATAAAGTGGTGTTTGGATCTTTGAGTTTGAAAGTACTTTGGTCTTTGGTTTTGTTGGAATTCTATTTAACTAAGTCTAAATACGATTTGGTCATAAAAGTAAGTGTTCATAAGTAAAAAGTCAACATAGCGATTAATCAAATCTTGGGAGTCCACTGTTGGAATGTAATAAGATAGGATCATGATTTTGTGTTAGAAAGTTAATAATCTTGCTCAAATCAGTCTTAGTTTACCTTTACACATCATATTAAGTGCTTAAGATCAGATCAAAGTTCATCTAAGTCAAACTTTTGGTTTTTATCAAAAAGTCAAAATCTCATAAGGTCGTTTTTGAATAAAATTTGGAATTTCACTGTGGGTTTATTAATAGGATCCAGCTTATAATCTTTTGGATTTTTAAAGTCTAGTTTCTAAAGAAAAATACAAAAATGCTAGTTCTTGGTTTCTCAGATTTTTGAGTACTTATTTTCTAGCTTATTGTGAGTACCTGTTTCATTAAAGTGCCCTGTGCACAGTTGATAAGCTTGCACTGAGCTTATTAGTTGTCCAAATCTTGTGTTCTCTGGTTCTTTGGAAAGCCAACCTGGTCCTCTTGGATTGTCAAGCTTAAGATCTCACTTTTGAGCTTGTTAGCTAGGGCTGCAACAAGCCTCTAGCTTGTCTCATTTCTGTCCTTATCATAAGTTCTTGTCTGCTTATTTCTAGCTTATTAGTGTGCTTCTTTGAATGTTTTAGCTTCATTTCAGTTCACATAGATTGCTTGCATCCACTTTGAGTCTTTGTTTCAGCTGGCAAGCTTGTTTGAGCTTATTTCCACCAAATAAGCTCATTTAAGCACTGTTGGGTTTTTAAGCTTGTAAACAGCTTATTTGTGGTGTATAAAATTTTTGTCTTTGTTAAAGTTTCATAAAATCAGTATTAAAGTAGTTTTCAAAAAGAAAATCCAGAAAAAGTCCAATTAAAACTCAGTGATAGCATTTATTTAATAGTTTTAGCTTTTTGATTTTTCTTTTTAGCTTATTAATAAGCAAATTTTGTTTTTCTATTTTTCTTAGGTTTCTGTCATCACATAGTATTTTTAGAAAAAGTTTCATATTTTTCCTTTATTGTTTAGTATTTATTATAATTATAAATAGTTAATAAATAATAAATAATTAGTAATAAATAATTAAAAAGCATAAAAAATATCTTTTCTTTTTTAAAATTAGTTTTATAGTATTTTAGATTTTTCTGAATCATAAGTTTATTTTTCTAGCCTTATTTCCTATTTTCTTCTATTTTAGAGTATTTATTAAATAGTTTAAATAGTTTTTAATTAAAAATAATTAATTAAATAGTGTTAAAAATAATTTCCTTTTTCTAATAATTTTCTTTTATTGTTAGGATTCCAAAAATGTTATTTTCATATTTTTAGACCTTTTATTTCTTAGTTTTCACTTTTTACTTTGTCATATATCGTAGTTTTTAAAACTTACGTTTACGTTTCTTTCATCTGATTGTTGTGCTTTCCTAATCTGTGCTCCATTCCTTTCCAATCAATCAGTAGTGTAATAATTCTAATCAAAACCTTTACAGATCACTATCCTTAGTGATCATTCCATTATCTGAATCAGTGTTTGCACACCATTGAGTCTCCGTGGGACATAACGACCCGGGAATTCAATCTATTCTCCAGGACTTCATTGCATTTGTGTCTGAGCAGTTTTAAGTCTGTTTAGACTTGACGGTTTAGCGCAGATCAAATTTTACGCCGCATTTGCGGGAGGCTTTAGCGTGTGTTTAGCCATTTTTAGATCCATTGTTGCACATACCCATCATTTGTAAAAAGTTTTTGTAAAGTTATAAAAAATCAAAAAAAGTTCATTAGCACTTTTCCTAAAGTGTTAAAACTCCAAAAAAAAAATATAAAACAACAAAACAATCGGAACGTTTTCTATTTTGTATTCTCTTTTAAGGTGATTCTTAAAGAGATACGATTTGGTTAAACGGGACGATAACAAAAATATTGTCCAAAAGTTTTTGAACCCATCTGCACAAATCTTACCTACGTCTTTTCAGTGGTACTTAAAATATACATAAAAATCAACCACCGCAAATCAAGGCAGTGCACTACCTAACTGGGGTGCAACCATTAATAAGTTCCCGAACATCCGATTTAAAACTTGCCTTTGTGTCACTTGTGATTTGGTGTACCTTTTTCAAAGAAGCCATTTCATTTGTGATTATTGGTTAAGTTCACTTGTTGTTTTGCCTCATTTGTTTTGAAAATTGATTTTTATACATAGTGCATGCGCACTCGTTCTTCCAGTTCTACAAGTCCACTTTCTGAACTTGGAAAGATTCCTCGTAGGCGTAGAGGACGTTCAGCTCCTTCACCGCGATGAGGAAGCGTCTACCACAACCACCACCTCCTGTCGAAATGGCGAAGACAAACCGATGAATGAGCTTCTCCAAGCACCCATCGAGGGTTACGGATATGCCATTGTTGTTCCGACCATCGTGGTCGACACTTTCAAGCTCAAAACCGGGTTGCTCAATCTAGTAACCCAAAGCCAATTCTATGGTTTTGGGCGGGATGATCCTCATGCACACATTCGATGGTTTAACAAGATAGCATCTACCATCAAGTACAAGAATGTCCCACATGAAGCTATCAAGCTTCTTCCGTTCCCATTTTCTCTAGAGGGACAAGCCCGGAATTGGCTTGAGAAACAACCCCCTCGTTCTATAGAGACATGGGAAGATCTTGTCACCAAATTCTTTAACGAATTCTATCCTCCATTCCGAACTACAAGTCTTAAGAATGAGATAATGAAATTTTCTCAGAGATTTGATGAATCATTTGGGGAGGCTTGGGATCGTTACAAAGAGTTGCTTCGCAAGTGTCCGCATCACGGTTTTACCGAGTTAATGCAAATGGATACTTTCTATAATGGTCTCAATCTGACTAATCAAGACTCTTTGAATGCCTCCGCGGAGGTAATTTCTGAGCAAGACCACAAAGAGGCCTTGCAAATCATTGAGAACAAATCTCAGGTCCGTCCTTTCAGAGCTAAGACATATCAGGTCTAATCTTTGGACCTTCTTCTTCTTCATTCCCCGTGAGTACATCTAGCACCGATGCTAAGATTGATAAACTCACAGACATTGTTCAAGCTTTGGTTCTTGCTAACCAAAAGAAAGTGACCTTCACTCAGACACCAACACATGCTGAAGTGAAGAAAGTTGAGAGTTGTGTCACTTGTGGTGGTCCTCATGCTTACTACAATTGTACTGCCACCGATGGTAGTCCTTTTGAAGCCAATGCTCTAGCCGGTAGTTCACAGCAAGGAGGTACTCAATACCGTCCTCAAAATGAACCACACTACAATGCTAACACTAATCAGGCACCACCCGGTTTTAACCAGAATCATAACATGCAAAACCGGAATCAGAATCAACCAAGAATGAACCAAGGTTATCAAAACCAAGGTAATTTCTATCCTGGACCCAATCAAGGTTTCCAACATCAAGGAAACCTTAATCAAAACAATTTCAATCGAGGGAATCAATTTCATGGGAATATGAATCCTAATCAAGGGAATTTTGGCTATAATCAAAACATACGGCCTCAATTTATCCCTCCAGCTCCTCCCGTCATTACTCCTCCAGGACCATCATCGAGATGAGTTCAAGCAGTTCATGAAATCCCAAGATGAAATGAACAGGTTGTTGGTCAGATTTGCCGAAGAAGTCTTTAAATGATCGACCCTCGGGCTCAGGTACTTTACCTAGCAACACGATCGCTAACCCGAGGGGCGATGCCAAGGCGATCACAACCCAAAGTGGTGTTTCATACACCGGACCTGCTTGTTCCTACTACCTCTTCTTCTTCTTCTCTCCCTAAGGTAGTGGACAGTGAACCTCCGACACACAATGGACCTACGACTCCAATGCCCCTCCTCCTGTGGCAATGAGTCAAGTTACCAAGGAAACAACGGACAAAGTGCATTATTCAAGTCCACGAAGTACCGCACACGTCCTACCTTCGGTAGTCCAACCTCAAGTGGTCCGAAACCCAAGTCAAATCCGGGAGTTGTTTTGAACCTCCAGTAGCTCTGTTGAAAATCGAAATCCAAATCTTCTATTCCTTACCCATCACGCTTGAATGAGCAAAAGCTCGCAGAAAGCTAGTCATCAAATGGATAAATTTTTCCAAATTTTCCAAGAGTTACACTTTGACATAAGCTTTGCGGATGCTATCATGTTGATGCCCAAGTTTGCATCGACTCTCAAACACATGTTAAGCAATAAGGAAAAGCTGTTTGAAATGGCTAAGACACCTCTTAACGAGAACTTTCGGCCAGTTATTCTCAAGAAGCTTCCGAGAAAAGCTAGGAGATCCCGGGAAATTTCTCTTACCTTGTGTATTCCCGGGAATGGTTGAATGCTTTGCCCTAGCAGATCTTGGTGCAAGCATTAATCTTATGCCATATTTAGTGTGGAAGAAACTTTCTCGGAACTTACTCCTACATGCATGACTCTCGAGCTTGCGGATCGTTCCATATCCCGTCCTCTTGGCATTGCCGAGGACGTATTTGTGAAAGTAGGAAAGTTCCATTTCCCAGGTGACTTCGTGGTTGTTGATTTTGATGCCGATCATCGGGTTCCTCTCATTGTTGGTCGAGGATTCATGAGAACGGGCCGTGCTCTCATAGATGTATTTGAGCAAGAAATCACATTGCGTGTTGGTAATGAAGCTGTCACCTTCAACCTTGACCAAACTTCGAGGTACTCTGCAAATTATGATTCTGAATCGGTTAACCGAATAGATATCATTGATGTTGCTTCCGACGAGTACTCTCAAGAAGTTCTTGGTTATTCTCATAATTCTGTGAGTGGGGATACCACCACATCTTCTCAACCTATCATAGCCAATTCTACTCCTTCTCTCTCTCCGTTTGAGGGAAGCGACTTCATCTTAGATGAGATTGAAGCATACTTGGCTAGTGATTCTGTACCTTGGGAAATTGATCACGCTCTAATTGATATTGAAGGGGACATACTTCTTATTGAGAAATTGCTCAATGATGATCCATCATCAACCCCTCACCCTAGTGATTCAATCCCAGTTGAGATTAATCAAAATGAGATTAATCTGGAGGGAGATATTCTTCTTGAGAAATTGTCAGATCTGGACACTTCTCCTCCTCCCCCTCCCATCAAACTTCATAACAAGGAAATCAAGTCGGTTGAGAAAACGATGAATTTCGAGGTTGAGCTTAAGGACTTACCTCCTCATCTTGAGTATGCATTCCTTGAAGGTGATGATAAATTACCTGTCATTATTGCTCGAGATTTGAGTGAAGATGAAAAAGTTGCTCTCATTAAAATCTTGAAGTCACACAAGCAAGCAATTGCTTGGAAACTCTCCGACATCAAAGGTATAAATCCGAAGTTTTGTACTCATAAAATCTTGATGGAGGATGATTTCAAACCAGCGATTCAACATCGAGACGAGTGAATCCGAAAATCCATGATGTTATCAAACAAGAGGTTATCAAACTTCTTGATGCAGGATTGATTTACCCGATCTCAGATAGTCCTTGGGTCAGTCCAATTCATTGTGTTCCGAAAAAGGGTGGCATTACTGTTATCACAAATGAAGATAACGAGTTAATTCCAACTCGCTTGGTTACGGGATGGCGTGTGTGTATTGACTATCGTAAGTTAAATGACGCCACCCGTAAAGACCATTTTCCTCTACCCTTCATGGACCAGATGCTTGAGAGATTAGCCGGGAACGAATACTATTGTTTCCTTGATGGTTTCTCGGGTTACTTTCAGATCCCTATTGATCCACAGGATCAAGAGAAGACCACATTCACTTGCCCATACGGAACTTTTGCCTACAAACGTATGCCTTTTGGCTTATGTAATGCTCCTCGCACGTTCCAACGATGTATGATGGCCATTTTCCACGACATGATCGGGGAAACAATGGAGGTGTTTATGGATGACTTCTCGGTCATTGGGGATTCTTTTCAATCATGTCTCTCCCATTTAGATAAAATGCTTCAAAGGTGTGAAGACACCAATCTTTGTCTAAACTGGGAGAAGAGCCACTTTATGGTCAAAGAAGGCATTGTCCTTGGCCATTAGATTTCCAAGAACGGGATTGAGGTAGATAGAGCAAAAGTTGATGTTATTGCTAAGCTGCCTCATCCTACTACCGTCAAGGGTATTAGGAGTTTTTTAGGTCATGCCGGTTTCTATCGTAGATTCATTCAAGATTTTTCTAAAATCGCCCGGCCAATGACCCATCTTCTTGAAAAGGATGCTCCTTTATCTTCTCACCCGAGTGCATCATAGCTTTTGAAACATTGAAGAAAAAGCTTATCAAGCACCCATTCTCGTTGCTCCCGTGGGACTTGCCTTTTGAGCTCATGTGCGATGCAAGTGATTTTGCTATCGGCGCAGTCCTAGGGCAACGAAGAAACAAGCATTTTCAGCCTATTCACTACGCAAGCAAAACTATGACTGAGGCTCAAACTCATTACACCACCACGGAAAAAGAGCTATTAGCCGTGGTGTATGCTTTTGAGAAGTTTCGGCCGTATCTTATCTTGACCAAATGCGTAGTGTATACGGATCACTCGGCTCTTAAATATCTCTTTGCAAAACAAGATGCAAAGCCGAGATTGCTCCGTTGGATTCTTCTCCTCCGTGAATTTGATATCATTATTCGTGATAAAAAGGAGGAGAATCTAGTGCGATCATCTGTCAGATTAGAAAACCCTCACCAAGATGTCTTCGAGAAAAAGGAAATAAATGAAACATTTCCTCTCGAGACACTCAATGCGATTTCTTTTCGTGGAAATTCTTCCACCCCATGGTTTGCCGACTTTGCAAATTACCATGCGGGTAACTTCATTGTGAAAGGGATGTCGACCCAACAGAAGAACAAATTCTTCAAAGATGTTAAACATTATTTCTGGGACGATCCTTTCTTATTCAAAATCTGTGCGGATCAAGTCATCCGACGGTGTGTTTATGGACAAGAAGCTATTGACATTCTCACAGCTTGCCATCTTGGACCCATTGGGGGCCATCATAGTCCAAACTACACCGCCCAAAAGGTGTTTGATTCCGGGTTTTATTGGCCCACAATCTATAAGGATGCCCACGAATTTGTCAAAACTTGTGGACGCTTGTCAACGTCACGGAAATATATCTCAAAGAAATGAAATGCCGCAAAATGCCATTCAAGTTTGTGAGATATTTGACATCTGGGGTATTGATTTTATGGGGCCATTTCCATCTTCTCGTGGTAACAAGTACATACTCGTGGCTGTTGACTATCTGTCAAAATGGGTTGAAGCAAAAGCTCTACCCACCAATGATGCCCGAGTTGTTGTGAAATTTTGAAATCTCGTTTGCCGGGTTTGGAACTCCGAGAGCGATAATCGGTGATCGTGGTACACATTTCTGCAATGACCAATTTGAAAGAGTCATGCAAAAGTATGGTGTTACCCACCGTCTCTCTATTGCATACCACCCCCAAACAAGTGGGCAGGTGGAAGTTTCAAACCGTGGTATTAAAAGAATTCGGAAAGGACGGTAGGCGAAAATCGTGCATCCTGGTCGGATAAGCTAGATGACGCGACTCGGGCTTTTCGTGACAGCTTACAAAACACCCATTGGGTGTACTCCATACAAGCTAGTGTACGGAAAGGCATGTCATCTTCCGATTGAGTTAGAGCACAAGGCATATTGGGCCTTAAAACATGCAAACTTCGATATCTGACGCCGGTGATCACGAGAAAAGTTCAAATGAATGAACTAAATGAACTTCGTGATCAAGCTTACGAGAACTCTTTGATCTACAAGCAAAAGACAAAGAAGATTCATGACTCCAAGATCAAGAACCGCGTTTTCAACGTTGGTGATCAAGTCCTTCTTTTCAACTCAAGATTGAAGATTTCCTCGGGAAAGCTCAAGTCCCTGGTGCGGTCCATTCACTATTGCTAAGGTTTATCCTTATGGTACCGTTGAGTTATCTCAACCCGATGGTCCTAATTTTAAAGTGAATGGTCATCGAGTTAAGCATTACTTTGGAGAGGACATTCCCCCCTGTGGTTGTCCCGGATTTACAAACATTCCCCATGAACCAATGAATGCGGGATCGAGTCAAGCTAGTGACTCGGTAATCAAAAACATTAGCACGCACCATATGGGTTTTCACCCATAATTCTATCTTCTTACCCCCCTTTCTACCACCCTAGTGTGGGGGAGTCTCCCCACACTATTGTATATTCTCATTCTTTCAAAAAAAAAAAAAAAAAAAAAATCTTCTTCTAAATAAATGGCCGTAGTATTTCCCTTTTACGTTCTTTGTTTCCGCATAACCGCCGGTACTTTGAATATTGAGGGCAATATTCATTTCTAAGTGTGGTGGGGAATTCTCACGAATTTCATATATTATCTACCCAATTCCCCCGTTTTTGGCCAAAATTTTTTGGAGTAAGTGTTCTGCACTTACTCATTTGGTTATCGATCCGCCATGTTTGAAAACAAAAGGATTGGCTAATCCAAGAGCAAACGGCTCTTGGTAAAGATTTCTCAAATCCGTTTATATGGCTTGCAATTTGCCCAAAATTGTATGGTTCCTCAACTCCCCATCATCCTCAAAAGATAATGAGTTGGCTAGCCCGCAAGGTTATGGCTTGTGGTAAAGGCGGTGGAAAATCCATAATTGGTAATCAGCTCACCAAAGATAATCGATAATTTATCTAAGAGTTGGCTAGTCCAGAAGGGTACGGCTTCTGGTAAAGACAAAATCAAATCCGTTATATGGTTTATGATTTGCCAATAAATCATTTGGTTATCGTTGTACCAAGGTTCTTACTTGAATCAAAACAATTGGCTACTCCAGAAGTGATGGCTTTTGGTAAAGAGTTTTTCAAATCCATCGAAAGTTTTCTCAAATCATTGCTAGGGACTAGCAATATCTCAGTGTGGGGGATTGATGAGTGTCTAAATACTCATCATTTTTGTATAATCTAAACTGCAAATTCATCTGAAAACACTAAAACACATCAAAATGATCAAAATATCACAAATCAGTGTTTTATGTGTTTTAAATGCAAAAATATCAAAATCAGATGAAAAATGATGCAAGTTTGCAAAATTGGCGCTTTAGTCCCCAAGTTTTAAAAGTTGTCAAATCTAGTCCCTGGAATATCAAAATGTGGAATTTTATCATTCAAGGTCCTTAAAGTATTCTAAGTTGTTTAAAATGATCCTTGAATGAATTTTTGGTCAATTGGCAAGAAAGGTCCTCAAACTTTGGAAAATTGCAAAATTAGTCCTTGGACCTTTAAAAATGGATTTTATGCAAAAAGGGTCCTTGTTCTATAAATGTTTGTCATGTTTGGTCCTTGAGAGAGCATTGGAAAAATGGCATTATCAGTCCTTGAAGTTTGATGAAGTTGCAATTTTAGTCCTTATAATATCACTAATCCAATCCGGACCCTTTGATCTAATCCAATCCAATCCGGCCCAACAATATCAAGCCCAACCCTTTGGCTTGACCCTTGACCCCCCACCCTTGAGCCAGGCCATTACAATTTGGCCCTGCCACAACCCATTTTGGCCTCCCCTTTGATATACCACCCGGTCAACAGAAAGTCAAACCAAGAGAAAAAAACGCGCCCAAATACCAGTGTCACTGTAGCACTCTCTCCCAAGCCAGATATCTCAAAACCAGTCCTGGTTTTCTACACATTTTCAACCCCCCTCCATACCATGTTCCCTCCACATCATCTAAACAACAAAAACCTTAATTGACTCAACCAAACCTTATTAAAGCTAAAACCTGCTCAAAGAAATATTTGGCGCCAAAAAGCAAAGTGTATGGTTCTGATGAGTTTCAGTGATCCAAGGGCTCAGAAGTGGTGGGAAAGTCTCAGAGACACAGGGGGATGATGAAAAGTCTATAAAGAGAGAGAGAGATGCATTGTATAAAAATTATCTAGTGTAATTTAAGTTTTTATTGTCGTTTTTAAGCATTTTAAGTTTTAAGTGTATGTTTTTATCTTCAAACTCTGTATTTCAAGTTCTATTGTTATAAGAAAGCTTTTGTGAAACTTTAATTCAAGAATCAAATTGTATTTCAATTTATGCAAATTTCTTTATTTTCAAAAATCTCATGAATGATAAAGTGTTGTTTGTAGATGTTTGTATGGACTGAAATAGGTCACTTAAGCTCCTAGAAAGCTTAATCAAGCTTTTAGATATCTTAAAATTCAGTTGAGAGTCAAAAATAGAAAATCACCAAAAATCCAAATTAAATAGTTCAAAAATAAAAAAAACACATGGAGAAGGTAATCACAACTGGAGCAGGGTAAATCATGGATGGCCTTGGGTTAGTAGCTTATTGGTAAGCTTATAGGGGTGTTCATTGGTTCTGAATCTCAGTTTTGAGCTTGGAAGCTTTTGTAAGCACTTTTGACCAATTTGGCATTTCATTGTTATAGTTGTTAATTAGCTTCAATTTCTGTTTCTTTGTGATATCTAGTTATAATCAAGTGTGTTTAAACCTTAAAATCAGTAGATTGTTCTTTTCAAGTTGTAGTTTACAAAAATTTGGTTTTTACAGTTAAAACTGCATAATCATCAATTCTTAGTTTATGGTTGTTATGGTTGTTGATTTAGTGTTCATTAGTTCTAATTTAGGATTATATAAGATCTGGAATCAATCTCATGGTTTTAATTTGTGTTTTGTTCTAAAAATCTTCATAACAGTAATATAAAGTGGTGTTTGGATCTTTGAGTTTGAAAGTACTTTGGTCTTTGGTTTTGTTGGAATTCTGTTTAACTAAGTCTAAATACCTGATTTCAGTCATAAAAGTAAGTGTTCATAAGTAAAAAGTCAACATAGCAGTTAATCAAATCTTGGGAGTCCACTGTTGGAATGTAATAAGATAGGATCATGATTTTGTGTTAGAAAGTTAATAATCTTGCTCAAATCAGTCTTAGTTTACCTTTACACATCATATTAAGTGCTTAAGATCAGATCAAAGTTCATCTAAGTCAAACTTTTGGTTTTTATCAAAAAGTCAAAATCTCATAAGGTCGTTTTTGAATAAAATTTGGAATTTCATTGTGGGTTTATTAATAGGATCCAGCTTATAATCTTTTGGATTTTTAAAGTCTAGTTTCTAAAGAAAAATACAAAAATGCTAGTTCTTGGTTTCTCAGCTTTTTGAGTACTTATTTTCTAGCTTATTGTGAGTACTGTTTCATTAAAGTGCCCGTGCACGGTTGATAAGCCCAAATTGATAAGCTTTCACCGAGCTTATTAGTTGTCCAAATCTTGTGTTCTCTGGTTCTTTGGAAAGCCAACCTGGTCCTCTTGGATTGTCAAGCTTAATATTTCACTTTTGAGCTTGTTTACTAGGGCTGCAACAAGCCTCTAGCTTGTCCCATTTCTGTCCTTATCATAAGTTCTTGTCTGCTTATTTCTAGCTTATTAGTGTGCTTCTTTGAATGTTTTAGCTTCATTTCAGTTCACATAGATTGCTTGCATCCACTTTGAGTCTTTGTTTCAGCTGGCAAGCTTGTTTGAGCTTATTTCCACCAAATAAGCTCATTTAAGCACTGTTGGGTTTTTAAGCTTGTAAACAGCTTATTTGTGGTGTATAAAATTTTTGTCTTTGTTAAAGTTTCATAAAATCAGTATTAAAGTAGTTTTCAAAAAGAAAATCCAGAAAAAGTCCAATTAAAACTCAGTGATAGCATTTATTTAATAGTTTTAGCTTTTTGATTTTTCTTTTTAGCTTATTAATAAGAAAATCTTGTTTTTCTATTTTTCTTTGTTTTCTGTCATCACATAGTATTTTTAGAAAAAGTTTCATATTTTTCCTTTATTGTTTAGTATTTATTATAATTATAAATAGTTAATAAATAATAAATAATTAGTAATAAATAATTAAAAAGCATAAAAAATATCTTTTCTTTTTTAAAATTAGTTTTATAGTATTTTAGATTTTTCTGAATCATAAGTTTATTTTTCTAGCCTTATTTCCTATTTTCTTCTATTTTAGAGTATTTATTAAATAGTTAAAATAGTTTTTAATTAAAAATAATTAATTAAATAGTGTTAAAAATAATTTCCTTTTTCTAATAATTTTCTTTTATTGTTAGGATTCCAAAAATGTTATTTTCATATTTTTAGACCTTTTATTTCTTAGTTTTCACTTTTTACTTTGTACGTATACGTAGTTTTTAAAACTTACGTTTACGTTTCTTTCATCTGATTGTTGTGCTTTCCTAATCTGTGCTCCATTCCTTTCCAATCAATCAGTAGTGTAATAATTCTAATCAAAACCTTTACAGATCACTATCCTTAGTGATCATTCCATTATCTGAATCAGTGTTTGCACACCATTGAGTCTCCGTGGGACATAACGACCCGGGAATTCAATCTATTCTCCAGGACTTCATTGCATTTGTGTCTGAGCAGTTTTAAGTCTGTTTAGACTTGACGGTTCAGCGCAGATCAACCTCAAATGCCTTCACATTGTCAACCCCACCACCATCGTCCAAACTCGCCTTCCGCATCTCCACAACCTCCATCGCCCTCTTCTTCACGATCTGGAGACATAAAAAAACCATTAGCATTAAACTTAAAACAGCTCATATCCAAACACAAATTGTTTACTTGTATCCCAAAACTCAAAGATATTTATTTACTTTTATCCATAGTTCTGTATCAAAACTTAATAACTGATAATGAATCAACTAACGTAAAACGAACATATTAATGATTAAATCTTACCGAAGGAGTGTAAAATTGCTTGAATCGAATGTGATTGAATCATATTCCGTTTAATGGTATGATTGACGGTCCAACAGAAGCGTTGATTTTGATCAATTTGGCATGAATAGCGGTTAGGGTTTGATACGGTGGTTTGGTGGTGGTTAGTGTGTGAAAGTAGTGTGTGTGTAACCAATGGAAAAAGTGAATGAAAAATGTGTGTGTATAACCGACCCCTGGATTCAGTAATTGAGATTATAGAATTACCAGCATGCCCCTCGTTAAATAATTAAATTAAAATGGCAATTAATCTTAGCAATTAGATTGAAGTTAGATGGGTGGTTGAGATCAAGTGGTTTGTTCTTTAGATAAAACTTGTTCCGTATGGAACTTTTCTCATTCAAACATATATAAATAAATGAACATAAACGAACACATAATCGAACGTTCACGAACATAAATGAACGAAACGGACGCGACTTTTGTTCGTGTTCGTTTATTTAACTAAACGAACGTAAAATATTGTTCACGTTCGTTCATTTAATAAATAAACGAACATAAATGAACTTTTCATCGAACGGTTCATGAAATGTTCATTGAACGTTCAGTTCGTAAAGCTTTACCTGTAGCAATAAAACAAACTAACATTTACACTTAAGCCCAAAAGTTATATTATTTGAACACATACATCTCATACATTTTTATAGGAGCCTTCATGGTAGAGAATCCACTGTTATAAAAGCAGTCATACTCTTGACAAGTTAGGGTTAGCACTATAAACAAATCTCCACTCAGACTAAAAATGAGACAATTATAGAAGGGATACTGAAAATGGTTTCTAAGGGTGGTTGCCCTCATCTGTTTCAAATCAAAGTATGTCTTTTGACTTTATAATTTAGTCAAACTTCATTCTTTGTGGCCAATGATTTTTATCAATTATATCAACAACCCTTTTATTCGATATTCGAATCCGAAATTAATCAGATAATCAACTGCTTCTGCTGCTATTCTTGTTACTCCATATTCTTATTATTATTATTATTATTATTATTATTATTATTAGAGGAAATTCCCTAACTAGGCCAAAAACTCAACCATGGTCCCTTTTGTGGTCACTTTCATGTGCCTTTTCCCATTTTGATCATGCTTGACTGCTCAACTACTCGACTCTATAATTTTTGTGACATGTGTCCATGCAAATACAAGAGTTAGGTGGACTATTTTATTATTTTATTATAAAATTACAAATATACCCTCTTATATTATATTATTATTCCTTTATTAATTACTCCACCTAACTCCACCACCACCACCCCCACCCCCACTGGTCAACCGCCACTGCTCATCCATCACCGGTCAACCACCACTGCTCAACCATCACCGGTCAACCACCACTGCCCAACCACCACTTCTCAACCAGATTTCGGCCACCTTCATCTGCAGATTCCGACCATCTTCATCTGCAGATTCCGGCCAACCACTATTTCTCAACCACCACTCCTCAACCACCACTTCTCAACCAACACTCCGGCTACAATCACCTCCAAAATATATTTCTTAATCATTAAAAAGACACAAAAAATAGTCTCTTTTTTAACCAGATCGCATCAGTATTCAACAAAGACAAACTAGTGAATAACTTGATAACTTTCCTATAAATTAAAGAACATAAGTACCTACCAATCTTGTCTCATCCTTAATTTTCGTAAAGGACCATGGTTTAATTTTCCATGTAAAGACAAAAAACAATCTTGATCTTGCAGATTGAGGTAATGGGTTGAAACTCATTCCAAGATTCCTTTTGAAAATTGTATTATCATTGAAAAAAAATTTATCGTGTAACCACATTTGACACATTAATCGTTAAAAGCGAAAAAAAAAAATAAGGTCAACGCAACCCTCCTAACCGGATCCACCTTTATGAAAGAGTAACTTTTGCAGATCTCATATTTTAAACCCATCATAGATCTTAAATTCAAACAAAAAATAACAAAGGTAGATCTCAGATTTGGTATATTATGTCTAAGGATCTTTTAAGATCTATACCACAAAAAAAAATCCATCATCGATCTATCGAAGTTTTTAACTTCTTCTCAATATACGAAAATTAAAGAAAGGACAAAACAATTTGTCTCATCCTTCTTTATATTCGCTTATGTGAAAATCAAAACACAATATAAGTACCTACCATGTACCTTAGTTGTTACAAGTAATTGAAGAAGAGACCATCTCTCTCGTTGGTGTGGTTACAGAAGTAAATAATTTTTCCTTCTCGTTGTGTGTTGAATCTGGATAACGTAAGAGATGATGATGATGATGATGATGATATAAGAGTCAGACTTTGATGAGAGGAGATGGGGGCGCAGGGTTTGTGTAGTGTGTCATAGTTTAGGTTATCAAATGTTATAATTAGGTAAGTGATGTATTAATACTTGGAGATTTGGATTGGGCTTTATGGGTTTGTGGTCAACCCATAGTTTAGGTTATCAAATGTCCAATAACTTGCCTGACTTTTAATTAGTAAGATTAAATAAGATCTGTTGAAAAAATAAAAACCAAAAAAATGGTTGTCCGGAGGTGGTGGCTGGAATTTGGAGATAGTGGTGGTCGGAATCTGGGTGAAAATGATGAACACTTGGAGATGGGGTGGTGGTAAAATAATGAAAGAGATGGTGGAGGTAGGTGTTAAAAAAATATTATTATTAAAGCATAAGAGTATTTATGTAATCTCAATAAAATAATAAAATAATTCCACCTAACTATGTACTTGCAAGTGACACGTGTCAACGTTTGGGTGAAGTCGAGCAGTTGAGCAGTCGAGCATGACCAAAATGGGAAAGGGCATATGAAAATGACCACAAAAGGGACCATGGTTGAGTTTTTGGCCTATTTAAGGAATTTCCTCTTATTATTATGGGGCAATTCCATATTTACCCAACTTAAACATGCTAATGTCATATTTACCCAAAACATGCTTAAAATGCATTGTACATCATGCATTCAAAAGTTGTATTTTGGGTATATATGACATTTTCATGTTTAGATTGGGTAAATATGGAATTATCCCTATTATTATTATAAGCAAATCCAAACGACCCTTAATTCATATATCATATATATGTGTGGTAAGTACTATTTAAGAGGATGTGATGATAAATTTAATTGTGTCTGAGTGGATTCGAATGAAGTTGAGATTATCCGTATCTTGGCGGGGAGAATTGGTTTATTTGCAGCCATGGCGGATTTATCCTCTTTCTTCACAGATCTGAGCCTCGTTATAATTTTTTCTTCAGTTTTTTACAAAACCTTGTTTCATTTCATGATCATAATCTTGCTTAAGAATTAATAGACTTATTTGGCGTAAAGCCTTGTCATGAGATTACCAAAATTCAAAACCTTTTCAAGAAAATAAACAATCTACTATGAAGTCGTCAGTCGCACGGCCAGTGTGAGACCTTTTGTAAGATTTTGTGGGTCGCCTTATAAATAAACCCAAAATAAAAGTATATATTTGCAAAGGATACGTGTCTAAAAAAAAGGGCAGTAGGTGGTACGAGCATGATCATTTTGAGAAGAAGGGTTTTTTTACCAAGTCATGGACCTTGGGACTTGGGAGCCAATCCGACCATTTCTATCATTAGCTCAATATAATATTAAAACATATGGTACAACGGTTTGTATATGTTGTCAGACATTTTGAACGATTAAGTTATGAGGTTAAAGCTCATTGGCAAACACTTGGGCGAACTCATTCATAGTGTGCGTGTTGGCATGACCGCATTACCACTTCATGTTTGTTTACATCAAACATGATTCGAACTTGAAACCTAATAATAGTAGTTACAAGCTTTTGCCAAGTCGATTTAAGAATTATAAGACATCGTATCTCCATTTAGGCGAGGGCGAAAGTTTTAATGGTTTCTTGAATCCACTTATACAAAAGACAGAAAGGAAGAACAAGGTCTTCTGTTAGGAATTAGAAATTACATAGTGAAGAGTCGGTCACTCCAAATATAATCTATCATAAGTTAGCTCGTAGACATATCGTTATTTACTTGTTTATTAGTTAGCTATTGGCATAGTTTAGTTTAGAGTAACACCGTGGAGGACGGACGGGTCTTTACCCACTGTATGCCTGATCCACAGTCCGAAGGAGGACGAGTAGTATGTAACTATAAATACCCTCTACCTCCCAAGGTAGAGGGTTGGACCTTTCACCTTAATCTAACCTTTTCTCTTTTGTTTACTTTCTCTCTCTAGAAAGGCTCCCATCTTCCACTTTCTCTCTCTAAACATCATTCATACGCCTCTTATATGATTTGTGTTATGTGTTTATGAAATCCAATATCTAACAATTGGTATCAAGAGCCATGGTTTGATCACTTATCTTTCATGTTCTTAGATTTCTAGTGGTTTTCATAAGGTTTTTGGGTTTGAATGAGTTTAGAGTAGTTTGCATCATTTAGATCATTTCTTGTGTTAAAGTTTGGATTTTGATTGTACTTTTGTGTTTAGAATCATTATAAGTGTTTAGGTTTTGAGTTAGAAGGATTGAATCATTGTGGTTGGGTTGTTTTTGGATTGAAAAGTGGTGTTTTTTGAATGTTTGTTAGAAGCGAGTTGAGCCACGACATGCATTTCTTGGATGCGAGTTGATTGTTTTGCATCAATGCGAGTTGACAGTTTTGACTGCGAGTTGTCCTGATTCTACGTACCTAATGCGAGTTGTCATATGCGAGTATTCAGATGCGAGTTGTCAAATGCGAGTTGTCAGATGCGAGTTGTCCTTTATGCGAGTTGAGTCTCTTGCTTATTGAAGCGAGTTGTCATATATGCGAGTTGTCAGCTTATGCGAGTTATCTTGGAAGTGAGTTGTATTGGAAGCGAGTTGTCACTTTATGCGAATTGTGTTTTATGCGACTTGTCTATTAAGCGAGTTGTCATCAAAGCGAGTTGTCTAGGGTGCGAGTTGCCTAAGGTGCGAGTTGTCTTCAGTGCGTTTTGTTGACTTTTCCCGACAAAACTTCAAACGACCATAACTTTTGAACCGTAACTCCGTTTTCAGCGTTCTACCCATCAAAACGATCGTGAGAACGAGGAGAATGGCACGCCGAATGAACTTAAATCCGCTCCAAACAGAATTTATTGAGGTTTTTATGTTTTTAGACCTAAATTTCTCCGTAAAAGCGGGCACTAACCAATCCAAATCTCAACCAAACAACATCTCTGTTAATCCTACAAACAATCATATGTCCTAACACACAATTATCTATCATTGTGTCGATCCATCAGTCATCTTAACAAATTCCATTGGTCATTGCTTAACGGTTTGGTCTTGATTTTAGTAAAATCTCGCGAAAGATTCTATTTCTCGGTTTAAATCACAGACTTGTAAAATCCCGTGTACACAGCAACATCATGTCTTACACTCCTGATTCAGTGATTTCAGAAGTGCTTAATTTTTATGATGTTGTGGACAACAATGATAATGTATGCTACACTGAACGATTAAAGATGTTTGAATTAATCAATGAGGATGTGAGATATTCATGTTCTTAGTACAATGAGAATGAATTGCACCTACTAATGCTACAAAATGCCATGCAAAAGGAATGATGCATTATACCCTATCAACAACTTCACTCTCACCTCATGTTACTTCTACCCATAACAACAGAATAAACATGTATTGCCCTCTTCCGTCAGGACTTATCCACATTAACAGGAACTTTGCTGTTAAACCTCGAGCAATTGGAGCTACAACTTGACAAAGAGAAGGTTCAAAAGGATAGTTCCAGTGTTGCACTTCAAGTGATCTACAAACATTTTCAGTCATTCATTAGAAGAGAATTCACATCAGATTATGATCAAGACATGGTGAAATGCCTTTCAAAAGACACTTTGGAATGGAAATTACGTGTTCATAGAGACACTTATCCAACTCATGGATAATGTGTAGAAGTATATTGAGGAAGTTACTCGAAAGATGTAAAATGGATGAGAATCAGTGCGTTGACGAAAGTTGTGATGAGTTGGGTAATGTATCGGTTGAAGAATCGGGTGTTCTTGAATGCAGAATGTCGAGACAACAAATAATGATGAAACCAAATTGTTCGTTACTCCTAACACACAAGAAGTTGATGCAAAAATCAGAAAAGGGAATGAATGTCGGGAAAAATCAAAAGATTGTTGTGTTGAGTCGGGTAAAGCACCGGATGATGGATCGATTGACACGAATACTGAGGCTCGAGATAGATACGCTTGAAAACAAGTAGTTCAAGAACTCTTGTTACACATGATGTGGATGCGATATCGGACCGATAAATGAACATGTGTCATATGATGAGGTACCCTTAACTGTTCAACATAGTGCATCTGATAATGTACCTAAACAATCGATCTTATTATTTGAACATGATTCGATAAATGTTCCTTGGTTGAGGCCGAGTCTAAGATTAAGTGTTTCAAAACAAAAGATATGGTTGATAAAAGGCTTTTGATGAACTTTCAAACAAATTCTCAAATCTTGAAAAACATTGCATTTCACTTGAAATTGCAATACAGAGTCAAAAAGAAAGTTTTCAACCTAACAAACCATGTAAAATCCGAACTTCACGAATTTCGTGAACTTTTGAAATAAATGACTTAAAAGCTCAGCTTCAAGCCAAAAACTCGACTATCAACAATTTGAAGAAACATATTTCCGGTATGCATGTGAAAAGTAATTTGGTTACAAGTAATTCTGATGTTAATGCTATTTATGAAATTCAAATGAGAAATGATGAATTAGCAGTTTGTGTGGCCAAATTACTAAAGGAAAATGAGTCTTTGAGAAAGCATCACATAGAACTAAGTGGCTCTGTCAAAGAAGCTAGAACTAAGTCAATGGAACAAACAAATTCTTTGATAGCAAAAATTGATGAACTCAAAGCTCAACTTCAGGAAAAGAGTTTCGCTATTGTTGCCTTAAAAAATGAGTTTAGGAAAACTGTAGGGAAAAGTGTGAACAATAAGTTTACAAAACCATCAACCTTGGGGAAACCAATTTCTCATCTCATTAGAAACCGGTCCATTGTTAGGCAGCCTACTGCGCTTATATCCGAAAGACCAAAATTTTCAAAAACACGGTTTGCCTCCCAAGTTGATGCGATATAAGATTTGTCAAAACCAATCACTTCATGTGAGTTACCTAAGAATAAGGATTCTAGCTTCGTTAACCCTCAACAAGTAGCCACTTATACTCCCAGCACCTCAAGGATTAGTTCGAAAACAGTGTCAAAACCAAGCATTAAAACCCAGAATTCATATGATATGAATGACTTGTGGAAGAACTATTATCTAGAAGAAGCTAGGAAAAAGGCACAGATTCGAAAATATGGAATTTTAGGTGCAAGACCTAGGGTGATGCATTCCACGAGATTTCAAGGCACTGCTAGTAGTTGTAAACCATTACCTAGGAACATTCAAAAGACTAAGGGTTGGCTTGCATCTAAGAGTATTTATATGAAGAAGAATGCTAAGCATGTAGAAAATGAAACTAGAAATTCTGAGTCTTTTCCGAATAAGAAACATTTTCCTAACTCACATGCTAAGGTACAATCCTCTAAGGCTACTAACATGGCTAAGGTTCAATATGTTATGAAGCAAAACAAACCTAAAACTTCGCATAGATGGATCCCAATTGCTAAATCTTTGGAGTCTAGGAATAACGATAAGTCTTCCACTGTGCATGAGAATGTCACCAATCCTAGACCTTGCCATAAGTGGATTTCGTCTGGTAGAATGTTTAAGGATGTTGGACTTAGGTGGATTCCTACCCAGGTAAGCTTTTTCGATGGCAAAATCAAGGTTGACCGTGAAACCCCAAAGGGTTTGGATACTAATGTCACTAACCAATATATATGCAATCAAGCTTGTAATGTTAGTGCGGGTAGTCCTTACTCGATTCGCAGATACTTCGATCCTTCAATACATGGACTGGCTTAAAGTATGGATAACACAAGGATTGATATCTCATCACTCACGGGTTCAAGTAACTCAACCTTGATATTCAATCGGCTATGACGTATGTTCACATCGATTCGAGCCTCGTACTTCATCATTATGGTGTCTGCAGATAACACTTCAGGCCCCGTTCCTCAATGAAAAGAAAGGTGTACGCCTTGGCGCTTTATCTTCAAAAGAAGAGAAATCTTCATGTTTATGACCATTCTCATCGACATTCTTCATCAAAAAGCTTCATGTTTTTTCACGCTCTTTCAACCCTCAAGTGGATCTACGTTCATTGGTGTATATTCTTATTCACTTATTCAAATCAAAAATGGCAACTTCGGATGCAATTTTTGAGGGGGAGAAGAGTGCATATACTACATGTTGATGGATGCTTGATTTATGGTCATATGACTCTCCTTCAACGCCTAATGCTTCACTTACTAAGGATAACTGGGATTCATTGTTTCAAGATATGTTTGATGAGTACTTCCAACCTCCAACGAATGTTGATCTTCCAGTTTCTGAAGTTCATGCTCCGGTTCCTACTGACTCAACAGGTTCACCATCTAAGAAGTACTTCTCGGAATTCTCAAGAAATCCTTATCTCCAGTTATTCCTCAAGGCGTTGATAATGACTATCATAATATTGCAGTTGCACTCACGAATAATGATCCGCTCTTTAGTATTCCTTTACCAAATCTTCACGGATTACTGTTCATGAATAATGATCCGCTCTTTGGTATTCCTTTGCCAAATCTTCACGGATTATTGTTCCTCTCAATGTGCACGCTATAAATCAACCACATGAACTTCAAGGAAAATGACTACCTCATCCGCTCGAAGACATTATTGGTGAATCTTCCAGATCAGTATCTACATGTATATGTTTTAGGAAGAATGCATTGCTGTTGAGGAATCATTTGTTCGGTTCATTCGATGGGTCAATGTACATCCGATTGTATGTTTATTCACGTGCTGGGCATTTGACACAAGTTGATTACTCCGGAGTTAATCATTTATCACTTATTTGAGATTGAAGTTGACTTTCACAAAGGCGTGTTCTTATTTGATAACTTGCTCGGGCTTAAGAATTTGAGTTGAAGACTTGGTTTATCTAGTTACCAGCAGTCGGGGTGGATGGTTGAAGACTCGGTTAACTATCACTATTAGGAGTTACGTTGTTTTACTCGGTCACACGCAGATGACGGTGTGGATAATCGCAAGAGGTGTTAATGTCTAATACTTTGTTTGAGTAGTGAGTACTTAGAGATTTTCTTGAAGCATAAATTCTCGACACCGTTCTTCCATCATCAAGTGCAAGCTTAAGATACAAATGTGGGGAATTCGGCTTTAGTTTCAAGTTTGGTATATCGGGTTTTTCTTCTTTTAGTGGTCACTTCAAGTTGTCTACATATAGGTTGATAAAGATAGTCAGACAGAGTTTCTGTAGCAGTTGATTCTCATAGGATTCAGTTGAGCTAATTGGTTGTTCTTCTCTATTTCAAGAATCTTTGGTATGTATAATGTGTTGCTGATTCTGAGGTATCAAAACCAGCAAGGGGAAGGAGACATACATCTAAACACACAACGAGTACACGTGATGAACTTAATACTTCTTCTCTATTGAAGTAATCCCGAGAAAGACAAATGTCATAACCGTAGAGAAACTCAGTGTTTAACTCATAGACTTCGGTGTGTTATTCCAACTATTTGGGGGAAGGGTGTGTTATTCCAACTATTTGGGGGGAAGGATGTATTATTCCAACTATTTGGGGGAAGGATATATTATTCCAACTATTTGGGGGAAGGATGTATTATTCCAACTATTTGGGGGAATTGGTCTCTGGAGACTTTTGGTATGTGTTACTTCAGTGTTCAGTTGGAAGAAATGTGAGAAGAATATTTGGATCGTGAGATGATATTGCTTATCGACATCCTCTATATGGTTTATGATAAAGTGGTTCCGGTTATTGCTTCATGTACACTATGTAATGATGATTCCGATGAGATCGCAACCATCAGGGGAGAGATATGTGTACATCAGGGTCGCACAACATGTTCACATGATCAAGCTTAATCAGTTATTCCGGAGTTGACATCCGCAGAGAAGATCTGTGATTCAACCAGTTACTGTGATGTCGTTGTTTCTACTCTAGTTGAAATCTTGTGTACATTATGGGCTGATTAGTTATATGGAAGATAACTGGAATGCACTTGGTAAAATGAAGATGTATTGTTCCCCTGAATAGAAAACTGGTCAATCTCGAAGAGTAATGTGTACATCGGGGACGCACAACAGGTTCATGTGATCGGACTTAATCGGTTATTCCGGATTTGATAACCAGAGACGATTAATGTTTCAACTTGTTATTTCGGTGTTCTCGTGTTCTTGGTTGAGCTTCATTCAATGAGACCGTTTTTATTCATTTCTACTTCTTGGGGAAATGGTCTTTATTCTCAATTTGTCGGTTTGGGGGGAAGCTACCAAAGTCTCACTTTCAGAAGGCTTAAGTTCTGACGACGATTCAAGAGCCTCGAAAGCTTTGGTGGTGAAAGTTTAAGAGATGTTGATTTCTTTCTTCTACAAAGTGTTGTACGATATCCTTATCTCGGTACTCATATCATCATCCTCTTAAACTAAATTATCTTCTTTGTAAATATTTATCGAAAAGCAAAATAGAAAATTATAAAACCAACAAAAACCCATTAAAAAAATGTTCAAAAATATGTTTTCTCAAGACATGTCTTCTGGTATCGATAACATCTACGGTCTTAGAAATGTCATTCAATAATGGCACGGGACTTTAGATGAAGTTCGAGCAGAAGGTGTAAATATTTTTCAAAAACATGTCTCAAAATATGGCTTACGTTATTTCGCATCAGAACCCACTTAAAAATGGCTTGCGGTTACTTGGTGTAACCGTGCTTAACTATGGCTTGCTATTATTTCTAATAGCAACTCGCTCTTCAAAGAGGAAAGTGCTGCGCTAAAACCAATTTTCAAAAATTTCGGGCACTTATCCTAAAACAAAACAAGGAAAGCATGTCGTCAAAAGGACTGTTGTTCCTACACAAATGTTTTTCCGTCTAAAATTCTTTAGAAAAATATTTGGTGTATTCAAAAAATTGGTGGAAAATAAGTTGCTTTAAAATCAATCAGATTTGGAATTTTCATAAATTTGCAAAACCCAATCAATGACTTCAGCTTATTTAAAACTTTTCAAAAAAAGAGTCATTGATTGAGGGGGAGAAAGTTTTTCAAATATACATTATCTATCGGACTTTATTAATCATCCTACGTGCTTATCTGAAAAATATAATTGCCTATGTTGAAGGACTAGGTTTCTAGGATGTGATTGTTAGGATTAGATGATTACAGTTTGATAAACACATAATTCTCATGCTTTATACGAACTGATTGATATATTGAATTGACTTTTATTAGTCGATTGCTGTTTGGGTGATGTCGACCACCATATATCTGTTTGTGTCCACTAACGTATGCAGGTATATTGGTATATAAGATTGTTCCCGATCCGGATCCCACAATTGAAGATGATTGGATGCCGAATGGAAAGGGTAACTATCTCTTGGGTCGACAAAAGAAGAAACGGAGCTTAATTGGATCTCTATTCAGAGTTGGCATGATATATGCAACGTCAGAGGTCCTGCTGCATAAGCAGATGGTTTTCTTCATCATCAAATGAAGAAACGGAGCTTAATTTGACCTCCATGAAGAGTTGGCATGAAAAAATGCAACGTAAGAGGTCTCACTGCATCTGCAGACGGTTTTCTTCCAACCTACAGCAACAACATAAGCAGCTTCTACACCACCTAACGTATCTTGTGCATGTAAAGTAGTGAATGATACCATTTTTAAACAATTTTGAAAATGTTGTTTTAAAAATGGAAAAATATTGTTTTGAAAATAAATTGGTCTAAATTTTGAAAATCACCGGACTTCATTTTTATCAAAACCTAAGTCACTCAATCAACGACTACGGTCATCGATTGAGGGGGAGAGTGATTTATAATAAAATATTTTCAAACGATATTTCTTCATAAAAGTCCGGTTTGTACGAAAATAAGTGGTGATCTAAAGATTTAATGTTATGTCATGGTATGATTTTCTTTAAAACTTAAAGATCTTTCAAAATGAAATTTTTTCTGTTCTTGTTTTATTGTGAAATTATTTTATTTTACTTAAAGATCTCTTAAAACAATCATACCTGACACTAACAATTTTTAATGTCTTAAATTGGTCCTTATCTGTCATTTTTCTAAATTAAATCGAGCCACGTCTTTCCCTAAAATTTTCCAAATGATTTAAATCAATCGGGATCCAAAATCTCAATTGGTTTGAAATTTTTGATCGGGGGAGAGATCGTGATTTAAATCTCAAATCGGTTTTAAAGGGTGATTGTTTCAAAAGCACTCCTTCCTTCATGTGCCAAACGATTTCAAATACATAATGCATATGATTGTGGAGGAGCATTTAACCATAAACCAGAAGAGCTTTTAAATCAGGCACATTTTCTCCCATGTTTTCTAAACCTTATTAAATCACTTAGGATCCAAAATCTCAAAGAGTTTGATATTTTTGATCGGGGGAGAATTTGTGATTTAGTAATGAAATTTGATAAAAGGTGATCGTTTGATTCAAATGTGCATGCTGCTCTCCTATATGTGCTAAACGCTTTCGAATCTCGAAGCACATATTGAGGGGGAGCATTTCAAAAGAAAATAAACTTTCAAGGTACAAAGATTTATATGTTTCAACATAAAGTACCTTGATTGACTTTCTAAAGGTTTCTTAATAACTTTTGTGACCGTGGATGTGCTTCAAAAGAACTCTTTCCTCTATGTGATAAAATGATTTCAAATATCCTATGCACATATTGAGGGGGAGAATTTACCAAGAAAATCAAATGGCCTTTTCTACGGAAATTGTGATCAAGAAATTATTTCAAAGAACTCTTGCCTCCATGTGCTAAACAATTTCAAGATCATATGCACATGTTGAAGGGGAGCATTTCTAAATGATCAAAACTATTAAGGTACAAAATGCTTTGATCTCGTATCACAAGTACCTTGATTGATTTTTCCAAATGATTTTTCAATTGGTTTCAAGGAAGAATGAACTGTACCAAAAGACCGACCATTTTACTTTATGCATGGAGTTATAAGGATGGTTAGGTTAGGTATTCGTTCCCACGATCCTGCCAGAGCCGGAGGGATCTACCCAGGGACAAAACACTAGATAGTGTAGAGTCCTTAGGTATGATAAAAAAAAGAGGAAAATGAGAAATGGGAAGAGTGCCGACTGAGATTGAGCTAGAACTGGAATAAACCCAACAAGGTTCTAGTTATGAAGTCTCGGTAAGCACTGAAGGGGTTGAAGAATGAAAAAGAAATAAATGTGAAAATGGTGAAAAGACATAGCCCTCCAATAATTCAACCTTAGGGCAGAAACCGGGTTCAATACATATGCTACTGGTGTTTACTAAGGTAACACTAGTATTGAAGACAAGACGTCATGGACCTAGTGACGCACTGCACTACAACTTCCCAAGCTACTCAAGTTCCTCTTAAAAGGACTTGTTTCATTCTCACGGGGAACCTACATTATCTATCGACTTTCTCTTAGAGATTATTGATATTGAAGAAGGAGACCCTCTCCCTAGTCTCCGACATAGGAAACCAAATGTGCACAATTGAGTCTAGAGCCAAGAGATCATCCACAATATCTCATTAGGACACAAAGTTAATGAAGACTTGTTGTTTCACACAATGTGGAAAGTAAGAATATATTAAGAGTCCTACGCATTATCCTTGTGGTATTGCCAGAACATCCGAGTGATATGTAAAAGTATTCACGATGAAGATGGAATCGCCCCATTGTTTCTATCAAGTTGTCACAAGCTTTATCTTTTGGAAAGATCTCACATGTCACCCACCAAGAGCTTGTTTGATTCCAGGAAATGAATTGACGAATAATTTTGGAAAAACCGTTCGATGTTTAAATATTCTTTTCTCTAGCGCATCGAATGTGTATTCATATTTCAAACACAAAAAGTATCTCTGATTGAAAAAAAAATACTTTTGGAAAAACCGTTCGATGTGCAAATTTCCTTTCTCTGTCACATCAAATTTGTACTCTTTTCAAATACAAAAAGTATTTATGATTGAAAATTGATCTTTCTTATAAAACCTTCGTCGTATTGCAAAACTCTTTCTTCTAAGCAATACGCGATTGTTTTCAAATTAATTTTTCATCAATCAGTGAATCTCAATTCGCTGGTTCACTCACTCCGTGTTGTCTTCTTTGAGACGTTCCGGTTTGAGAACGGCTAGAACAGTTGCGAAACCCTATCAAGGAGATTCTTCGAAATTATACTTGATCACAGGCAGTACTTGTACTGATTAACGGGGAACCATGGGTCGTGTACCGCAATTCAACGAAAGTGTTCAAAGATACTTTCGTGTGTTTTATTGCTAACTGTTGTTTGCGGTACATTTGGACGGTTGCGGTGATCGAATTGAGAAGTCAATCCAAAGCCGCATGCTCACTGCATCCACACTTAATTGAAGAACATCATGACAAGTGCATATCTACATAAACGCTCGATATTTTTATACTATGCTTCTCGCTACGCCGCAAATATCATGAACCAAGAAAGCTTCCGCTACTCTGATGAAAAGATGTCATGATCCAAAAAGTGTGAGCATGTCGGTCCGAAAGTCACAACATTACATGATGGCAACACAACAAAGGGTGATCCAGAGGTTTACTGTGGCTGATGATCTCAAAGAAAGCTCGAAGATCATCAAGATGTGGATCAGATCAAAGACCTCCACTGAAAGTACAAACTATGCGGACTATGAAGAGTCACTACTTAAGCAAAAAGATTGCGGATGTGAAGAATTAAAGTCTACGAGCTCAAGACTGGAGATAAAATAGAATGCTAGGATTCGAAATGTAAAACATGGGGTGACCTCCCTTAGGGGGAGATTGTTAGGAATTAGAAATTCCATAGTGAAGATTTGGTCACCCCAAATATAATCTAGCATAAGTTAGCTCGTAGACATATCGTTATTTACTTGTTTATTAGTTAGTTATTAGCATAGTTTAGTTTAGAGTAACACCGTGGAGGACGGACGGGTCTTTCCCCACTGTATGCCTGATCCACAGTCCGAAGGAGGACGAGTAGTATGTAACTATAAATACCCTCTACCTCCCAAGGTAGAGGGTTGGACCTTTCACCTTAATCTAACCTTTTCTCTTTTGTTTACTTTCTCTCTCTAGAAAGGCTCCCATCTTCCACTTTCTCTCTCTAAGCATCATTCATACGCCTCTTATATGATTTGTGTTATGTGTTTATGAAATACAATATCTAACATCTTCTGCAAATGATATTTCTTAAATTTTGGTTTTGGTAGGGATACATTTTAGAGCAATTGAATACATTTGAAATTATTAGTTGAGTATAATAAAATATGCATTGCTCTCTTGTATTATTAGATGTCTTGACTCTTGACTATATTAAATTTGTATCTATCAACATTAGAATTAGACTAAAATACACGGTTGGTCCCTAAACTTGGCAAAACGCTTCGCGTTGGGACAAAACTCGGCCTTTTCATCGTTGGGGGTCCCTATTTCAAGTTTTATACTCGCTACAGGTCCTTTGACCATATTGCCGTTAGTCAAGGACATCTGATGGCGTTAGATTTGTCTTTAGTCCAAGGGTACATTTGTCAATTCCATATTTCAATTAAAAATTTCTTAATTATTGCCACATGTAATGTAACCCTCTTCCCGCCCCAATAAACACATAGTCTGTATTATTATTCGTCCTAGAACTTTCGTTACAACAATTATCAGAATTCACAAACCCTAATTGCATGTCACAAAACCCCTGTTTATCAATCATAAAACCGAAATATGGACTTTACTCTATGGAAAGTAAGAAGACATCCAGGTTATCTAGTTGATGATACCGTCCTATACGACTCTGCTAAGAAGAAATACGGTACTGTTTTTTTTTATTATAGTCATTGGAATTTTTAATTGGGGTATTTATTGTTTCCCAATTAAGTTTTTAGAATGCTTTAAACATATATTGACATGTTTTCAGGTGGTAGATCTAATATGTTTAGCGGGTTCATCACAATGGTGTCTTCAAATACTGGCCTAGTAGAATATACGTTGGAGGTATGGAAACTTTAGTTGATTTGGTTGATGTTGATAGTGTGTCAGTTGAAGAGTTTGTTAGTGCAAATATTACGATATTTAATATATACAGTCTCGTTTGTTTTGATTGATGACAAACATGTAACTTGTAATACATAACGTAAAATGTACAAGTTACTTGTAATCACACTTTGTCTCAACATACTTTCAACACCTCTCGATGTCTCAAGTCCTCGTATGTTACAAACACAGGTTCGTACATGTTTGTTATGTGGGATTATGATCAAACCCATTAACAAATCGTTTAGAATGTTTAAAATACATTTAGAGTCACTAAGTATTTTAATAGGTTAACCATTCTATTTCGAACCTCATTTTACATGTTGCATTCACAAGTATTTCAAAAGGTAACTAGACATTTTATTAACTAGTTACATAATATATTTTACAAGTTTATCTTGATAAACCTTTAATCTAAAAATGGAAATACATGTTACATCATGTCATGCATCATCTTTGAAATCCTTGGAAGATCACTTGAATATTTTGGTTAGATTGATACTCAATATATCAAATGTGATCTTAGTAAGATTTGGTAATATCTTGGAAATATTTGAAGAAAGATTTTTTAGATTTTCTGTCAGGCACCCACGGAACCCTTTAAAGGGTTCCTTGGTCCGTGGACGCTCCTGTCCACTTTTGGCTATAAATAGAAGCCCATTGTTTTCCCATTTCTTCACCACTTGAAAACACATCTTCTCCACCTTCTTGCATACATTTAGATATATCATTAACAATGTAGTAACATACATTAAACACCCTAATGATCATGATCATAATGCTTCTAACATTCATCTTTGGTGTAAGCATACTCTACATTGATCAACCAAGGAAAGCTTGGAGATCTAGCCATCCCCACTCACCACAAGCTGAAGATCTATCACAACAAGTTTAGGGAACTTGCGATCTTCATCATGAAGGCTTCCTATCAATGGAAGATCATTTAGAAGTAGTTATTCATATCCATTAGACATTTGTGTCATGGATCATTAGTGTAGAATATCATTGCATCATCACAACACTTTCACCAAACTAGATTAGATGGTTTATGTGTTTGTGCCATAAAACACAAGGTTTGTTATGTTGGGCCATAAAACATATTGGGAGTGGTTGTACCCTTGTAAAAGAACTCGACATCTAGCTTAGTGTCGGAAATATTGTATAGGCGACGTTAGGTTGGTTCTACCTCGAACTAGAACCCGGTATTTAGCTTTGTACCGAAAAAGTGTAAGCGACGATTGTAAGGTTTTCTCCGCCAAGAAGGGAGCTTGTTGATTTAGTGAAGTAACTCTCGAGTTGGGTACTCGGGGAGTGGAGTAGGGCGGAAAGGAGATCCGTGACCGAACCACTATAAATCATCGTGTTCGGTTTGTACTTTCCTTTCTTTATCTCTTTACCTTTATAGTTGCACTATACTATTGCTTGTGAAGTGGTTTGATGTTCATGATTGTGTGACAACTTGGTTTACCATGCTTTATATTAGTCACAAACAATAATTGGTACTTTCATATTATAACAAGCTTCATAAGCGATTTGATACTAAAGATCTAAAGTTTTTAAACGGTAACGTATTCACCCCCTCTACGTTTCCACAGAGTTGGATGTTCTTATGTATGAATTGGGTTATGAGCTTGGTTCAAAAATTACTATTACTTTGTTAAGCCTGGTAGTAATTTAGATGATGGTTTGTATAGCTTAAGTGAGAGTGCTAATTTAGAAATATTGAAAAATCTTGTTGATGACCATAAGATGATAGAGGTTTATGTTGAAAATGGTAAGACAACATTGGATGTTGATCAAATGTCACCAAAGTCAATTAGGACAGTTATTGCTGATGTGGATGCAACAAAGAAAAAGGCAGCTCTTGCTATTGTTCCATATTGCTCAAAGAAATTGTTCTTAGAAAACATTGTTAATAAATCTGTGGTAGAGGATATATGCGAGGTTACACATCAACCTTTGGAAGTCAATACTTTGGTACAATCTAGTTAGATGCCAGAAACACAACCCTTGTTTCCATCGTAGAGTGTCGCCGAAGATGTTGTAGGTGATGTCAACCAAAGATATAGATAAACATGTTGAGCATATCCAAATAGATAGTCTTGAAGAGGTATGTCAAAATGATCAAGAGTTAGGTCATCATGAGGAGGAAACATGTAATCCTTTGGATCATATCCAAAAGGTAAATCATGCAGGTAAGTGAAATCGATGAAGCTTTAAGTGATGACAATGTGAGTGAGACAGACACTTATATGAGTGACAATGATGATATTGAGAACAATGGTGATGGAAACACAGTTGTCGATGAGGCTAATACTTTTGAGGAGCCTAATTTTGATGTTAATCTTTTCAAAGTGACTGAGACTACACATTTACCATCTCTAGGTACCACCAGCCAGCTACCACATGATTTTTTTAAGAAAAATGAGTTGGATATGTTAGATGATAATGATTTTGCAAGTGGTTCTGAGAATGAGGATGATTATGTTATAAGGAGGAAAAAATTGAGGGCATACAAGAAACAAAAGTTAAGTGAGGCAAAGACAAACAGAGGATCGAAATCTTTTTTTTCTGTGGTCAAAGTTTTGTAACTGCAAAAGAAGTGAAAGATAGGATCTACCTGCTGTCAATAAAGACTAGGAGGAAATTGCAACTAATTAAGAATGACAAACAGAGAATTAGGGTTAGGTGTCTTGGACAAATACCTGTTTGTGCAATAACCGAAGGATCGTACGGGAAAAGCCCCAAAGAGGAAAAATGGTCCGATAACTAGAGGCTTTGGTAGGGATGTATAATTGCAAACACACAAGGAGCAAGCAACAGATTGTCCATGGTTGTTGTATGTAGCCAAAAATACAGCTAAAGATGTATGGATTGTTCGAACTTTCAGGGATGAACACAAATGTTTGCAATCAAGAGACATTAAAGCTTGTGACTACAAGTTTCTTTCGAAGCAAATAGTTTGTGGAAAACTAGAAGGGGGGGTTGAATAGTTTTGCCAATTAAAACTTCTTTTTAAACTATTTAGATCGACTTATGTCAATCTATTTGGATGTGTGTGTTGGATGTTGATAAACAAACATATAAATGTATGTAATGAAAGATAAGAGTAAGAGGCACAAAACCACAACGCGAGTATTTATAGTGGTTCGGCTACAAGGACACCTTCCTTGCCCTACTCCACTCCCCGAGTCACCTACTCGAGAGTTCGTAAACACTACACCAATCTCCTTATGGCGAGAAGCCTTCACAACGTCGCCTACCCTTTTTTTGGTGCTAGGCTAGCCACCGGGTTCTTTCACTCCAAGGTGAACCACACCTACACAACGTCGCCTACCCTTTATTAGGTACTAGGCTAAGCACCTAGTTCTTTCACACCAAGGTGAACCACACCTACACAACGTCGCCTACCCTTTATTAGGTACTAGGCTAAGCACCTAGTTCCATTCCAATGGAGGAACTACTACCCAACACTACACCAACGACTAATCCCAAAGGAGATCTACTCCTTTACAACATCATCAAGGATATCAATATCCTTGGATCTAGTACTAATCTATCTTGTACATCGAAACACACCATATCGAATGTACATCTAAGGCACCTTTCACTAATGCCTTTGACTAGATCTTCAAGACACCCTTCACTAATGTCTTGTGTCTTGACTTCTAAGCACCCTTCACTAATGCTTCTAGTCTTGACTTCTAAGCACCTACCACAAGTGCTTATGATATGGACGATAGATACCCTTCACTAATATCTTCGTCTTGACACTTGAGACACCTTTCACTAATGTC
Source organism: Chrysanthemum makinoi (assembly GCA_910596185.1). Classification (NCBI taxonomy): domain Eukaryota; kingdom Viridiplantae; phylum Streptophyta; class Magnoliopsida; order Asterales; family Asteraceae; genus Chrysanthemum; species Chrysanthemum makinoi. The sequence goes on from OU343218.1 coordinate 162,686,341, forward strand.
TTCAACACTTCTTAGAAAAGAAAAACAATCATCAACAAGAAGACTTCAGTAGTCTTGATGATGAGGAAGCATGGCAACTCATGGACTTGAGCTTGCTCGACTTCAAAGGTGGTGATCTTGCCTTTAAGAGGAACCTAGAAGATCACACAAAAACAAAACTACAAACATAGATCTCTTGGATATGAGGTTAGAGAGTTTTTAACTCTTGGGGAAAGTATGTTAGAAAGGGTTGAGAAACAATGAAGAAATGGCTCACTATTTATAGAGGAAAAATTCTACTGTTCCCCGGATCCCACGGATCCCTTCCACAAGGGATCCGTCTAGCGTAAAGCTAGGGATCCGTGGGACGCTCCCCTTTACCCATGGGTATTATGGTTATGGGTCATAGGTCATGGGTTGATCCATAGGTCTTTAGCTAGATACAATGTATCTCTTGAGTGCAATGCACCTAGTCTTATGGGTATGGGTCAAAACCATGGGTTATGGATATTATCCATATATGATATAAGCATGATGTCATGCAATGGGTTATGGGTCAAGATCCATGGGTCATGGGCTTTGGGTTGTACCCAACTACATTCAATGTATTTTCCCAATGGTTTATGATACTTAAGTTTCTACCCATTTATATTACCAAATATACTACATACTAGTTATGTGTATATTTTACCCAAATATGTAAACACTAGTTGTTGTACATATGTAATATTAAATCATAAAATCACTTATACTTGTTTTAGTGTTTTATGTGAAAATGTGAATATGTTAGAAACTATTAGTTCAAACCATTTACGTATTTTATTTGTTTCGTTAAAATGATTTTACATTTGTTATTGACAAAACATTAGAAGATCGTAAAATATAAATAAACGTTTTTACGGCTTATTTGTATTAACAATCTCCCCTTTTGTTGATGACAAAACATAAAATTATTTTAAGGAAAAACTAAAATTCGTAAAAGTTTTGAATTTGTAGTTTTTAGTTTCTTCTCCCCTTTTTGTCGAAACAAAAGAGCTTCGAAGAAACTAACATTGTTTTAAGAAAAACATGTGAAAGAAATAAAAATAAATAGAGAGCAAGTAACGGGAAAGGATCTCGTCTTTACTCCCCCTTGACGAGTCCATCCCTATGTAAGGGCGTCAAGAAAATAATACTAAGCTAGTTCGTTTGCAACTAAGTTTGCAAAAGATTTCGTCTAAGTGACGAATGTGCTCCCCCTTGATGGTTGCAATTTTGCAAGGGGATGTCAAGAAATGTAATCCTAATATTGCAAGTAATTTGCAATGTATTGCTTTGACACAAAGCTCCCCCTAGCTTTAGAGTGTCAAAGTCTTCATGTGTAAATTGAATAACTACAAAACAAAGATTAGAAAACAAGTATAATGCACAATTTCCTGCATATGTGATCCAAGTTAGTAGAAAAATAGTTTTCTGTCTCACGGATCCATCTAGGCAAATTAGAGGGATCCGTCTGGCTGAAGAATAAATTCAGCAAATGGTGGTATAACAAGTAATGTTATCACAAAAGTGAGATATGAATACAACGTAATCATATACTCAGAAATATAGCAAGTAGCATGTAATTTCATTTAATAAAACTAGAGTTATGATATACATGACTCTAAAAACTAAGAAAATAAAGAATACATGACTAGGAATTTCTATACCAACTATCGCTTGATGCTAGGACACCACTAAAATCTTCTAGCTCGAGTTTTGTTTAGGTTTAATCTCGTCGAAACATTCGAGGAGATGATAGAACATGAAACGTTGGTCTTCTCGTACTTCATGTATATAACTTTCAATATGTTGACAATGATAGCAATCTTTGTCATGGCTAGGTAGTGGTGGTGGAAGAAATGAAATGGCTTGATGCGAAGGATCAAGTGAAGCGGCTTGTGGAGCTTCAAACGATGGAGGAATTGGTGGAGGCGCATTTGAGAATGGCTCAACCAAGAATGATGGTGGTGGTAGAGAAGTGTCAACTTCCATATGGTCGGGTGGTTGATTTTGATGATTTCTCATAATCCAAATGGGATTATATGATGCAAACGGCGAAAAGGAAGCCAGAGCTAGTGTTGACTCAACACCTTGATTTTGTACCATTATTCCTTCTAATGAGGAGAATGTTGTCGGCGAAAGCGGATGAGACGGCCTAGGAGGCAAATCCTCTAAATTGTAGAGGTGTGGTGATGATAGTGGAGATGTAAAAGATATAGCTCTAGGAACCAATGGTGATGGTTTAGTGGAGATGATATTGTTTGGCCTAGGAGGTATGGTGGTGTTTGGCATAGGTAGTTTTGTGGGTACTATCCTTTTCGGAATTGGTTTGATTGGTTGAGAAGAGATCCTTGCATTCGTTGGTTTGACCGGAGATGATTAGGTTGAAGAAGTTTCGTGTACAACACGAGCTATTTTCTTAGGTGGTTCTTTGGCGGATAAGTTACAACTTGGAGTTTTCCTCATGATGAGATAATTTCAAGAGGTTTGTATGGGTTTCTAAAGTGCTGAAAGTTAGGATGAAGGTGATGACTATGGAAGTCCTAACAATGTGGTTTATAAAGCAAGAGATTTGGCAAGTGCATTTAAGCCTTAATCCACTAAGATTCATTGGAATGTGATGATTAACATGCACAAGAGTCAACTTCAGAGTTTGTACTGATCTAGGAACTCATTTAAGATGAGATGGAGTGTTTGAGTTAGAAAGATGAGTTGAAATGATTGTTTTAGCAAGGTTTGACATAATCTGTCACCCGGATCCCACGGTTCCCTCCTCAGGTGGATCCGTCTAGGCTAATCCTAGGGATCCGACTCTCAGCAGCTATGAAAGAGTGGAAATGATGTTTCTAAGATCTAAGATCTATATCACCTTGAGTGTTTCAGTCCTCCTAAGTGTCTTAAATGAAGAGGTGCTTAATTACTTGAAGGTATTGAGTGATGTAGCTAATGATTGCCTTTTATGGAAGGAATTGGAACTTTCATGAGTACCAATGAATGAACAAGGATGACACTAAAGATGAGAGTGTCAATTGAAGCTAAATGATCCTAGAGATCAGATAGTGACTTAGATTAATCATTTGGAAAATATCCTAGAGGCTTAAGATGGAAAAAACTAGGATTTGATCAATTTTGACCAATTTTGTCCTAAGGATGATTATGATCAATTTTGCTATAAGAGGTTTCCAAAGTTTTAGATATGAGGGATCATGTGAAAAGTGATGTGTGAGCTTGAGAGCGGAAGAGTAATGGATTAAAATGAAAAAAAAAAGATCTACAAGCGTCTTTGATTGTGATCTAGGTGAGTTTATGTGTGAGTGGGAAGGATCTACTTAACTTGATAAGGACTTAATTTGCCTTAAGACACTATGTCTAGCTTAGTGTGAGGTGTTCTAAGGATATGTTTGAAATACAATGCTTGCAATTGCATTTTCTGTTTACCGGATCCCACGATTCCCTAAATGTAGGGATCCGTCTAGCACAAACTTTGGGATCCGTCCATCTGCTCAGCAGAACCTTTACTAAAGGTATGCAATGATCTTGACAATGCATTATATTCCAAGGTTAGTTTAAAGGGGTTCTAACACTAAAATATCAAATGTAAGATGTTTTATTTCATGAAGGAAATAGGATTACATTGATAAAGCATGAGTACAAGAGGATTGATCCTATTTGAAATACTATTAGGTTCCTTGAGTGTTTTCGCTAGATGGATCATCAAATGGTTGATGAGTGTTGGCGGATTCAGGAATGAAGAACGTCTTCATGAGGGAAATGTTCAGCGGTTCCATCATCTTGTTCACAAGTATGTACAACAGACTTTGAAATTGAGGATGAAAATGCATGACATTATGATAGAGGCGCGTCAAGAATATTCCATATGGAATGAGTTTATTCTTGGAGCCTTGAAGGTTTACAATTCGCTTTGCAAAGAAGTAGGCGAGATTGTATGGTTGTTGTGTTAGCACACAATGCATTATGTGAGCACAACATGCGGGAAGGATTTCTCGATTTCCCCTAAGACTCCAAACATTTTCACGTAGGATGAGTGCAAGGGGCTTGTACTCTTCAAGAATATCCCGTGTGTAGATGATGTTTGGATTGGAGTGATGGGGTTTGCATAATATGCGAATTAAGTCTTGTGGGGAAGGAATGTGAGAACAATACGGACTATTTTCTTCACGAAAGTTGAAGAGAGAATCAAGAGACCAATCTTCAGTGAAGGCACATTGTCCACAATTTGGAATTCGGAGAATTTGAGCAAATTGCCCAAGAGTCAAAACAAACTTTTGGTTTTTGATCCAAAACCAAAGGGATTGAGAACGATCCTCGTTAAGCGAGTTGACTTGACGGAAGAATTCCAATACAAACCTTGGACATATTTTCTCGTTAATTTCGAGAAGACATTCTAGTCCTATGGCTCGGAAGGATATATTGATACCTTCTTCGAATTGTAGAGAGGTGTCTACAATACGTCCTTCATGGAAGTGACGGGTTTTGAGATTATTGAACCCACGGACATGATTGCCAGGTGTGTTGGGCTCAAGAGAGATGTTCGGAGTGTAGACGCTAGAGAGTGAAAAATCAAACTCATATACGTGCGACATAGTGAAACCTATAGAAAAGATGAGTTAATAGAAAGTGATGTTTGTGGTCAACCTATGATTATCTAACGTTTTTATTAGATTTTTATTAACAATGGTTTTTAACAAGAAAGACACTTAACTCACTTATGGTTTTGACATACTAGTGGAGTATTACTTTTAGAAGAAAAATGGTTTTTAATTTGCATGAAAAACTGTTCTCCAGTAGGACGGATCCCACGGTTCCTTTACAAAAAGGGATCCGGCTAGCATATCTTCCGGGATCCGTAGATCTGTAGTTACAGAAACAGATTTTATGATGAAAAGCATAGGTTTTTGGATCTCATAGTTTTATACCAAGATATGTGTTTTAGCCTACATTTTCTTTTAACATGCATACATGACTTCTAATGTATCACGAGAGAAAGAAATGAAACAAAGAGAAATGATAAACACATTATGATAACAATAACCTAGATAACTAGACCATTAGTAGTATTTCATTTTAATACTAAGAATGATACAAAAGATTGGGTATATAACCCTAATGTAGATTAACAACACAAAGTAAATGTCTCCGTATGTGAACTTCATCATAGGGAACACAAGTGCGATGAGTGTAAAGACGATGAGCACGGAGGCGATGTAAACCATGTTGAAGATGATTCTTCTTGGTTTCGGTTGAGATGAAATGGAGAGGAGGGTGAAGTTTTGAGTGGGAGGGAGTTTTTGAAATTGGAAGATTTGAAAAAGCGGGGATTTGATAGAGTGGTCGACGGTGGGATTATTTATGGGAAAAGAGGAATTTTTGATATTTGTGTTTTTTTTATTATTAAAAAGATATGATTTATGGATTGAGTGAAGCAAAACACAAGTTTTATAAACCATTATTTTTAGACGAAAGAGTGACACGTATGTGAGAAAAACTTCCTAATGAAGCTTCATGTAAAACATGTATATGCACAAAAGATAATCATATAAATACCTAAATAGGCATACTTAATTATCAAGCAAAATAAAAGGAAAGTCATACCTCTAGCGCACTTAGGAATGTCTTTACAAATGACACAACAAATGTCACTTAGACGATTCCCGCTCCTTTGCGTTTAAGATACCTTCTTAAGGAAGGTATTCTTGTTACCAAGTGATTCCTATAGCTTGGTGGGTATGAGCTTTGACTAATCAACATGACAAAGAAGATTAGTGCAATTAAATGAAAAAGTAAATAAGAAAAATGTTGTTATCAAATCAACATCCAAACATATAGTTTTAAAAGACATGGTGTTTGTTTTTATGAAAAACCTTCTTTGTAGTTTTCAATTAACCATGGATCGTATCAAGTTTTTAAAGTACAATATACTTCAAGAAACTTGGTAACGAAGCTCTGATGCCAATTGTGGAAAACTAGAAAGGGGGGTTGAATAGTTTTGCCAATTAAAACTTCCTTTTAATCTATTTAGATCGACTTATGTCAATCTATTTGGATGTGTGTGTTGGATGTTGATAAACAAACATATAAAAGGTATGTAATGAAAGATAAGAGTATGAGGCACAAAACCACAACGCGAGTATTTATAGTGGTTCGGCTACAAGGACACCTTCCTTGCCCTACTCCACTCCCCGAGTCACCTACTCGAGAGTTCGTAAACACTACACCAATCTCCTTATGGCGGAGAAGCCTTCACAACATCGCCTACCCTTTTTTCGGGTGCTAGGCTAGCCACCGGGTTCTTTCACTCCAAGGTGAACCACACCTACACAACGTCGCCTACCCTTTATTAGGTACTAGGCTAAGCACCTAGTTCTTTCACACCAAGGTGAACCACACCTACACAACGTCGCCTACCCTTTATTAGGTACTAGGCTAAGCACCTAGTTCCATTCCAATGGAGGAACTACTACCCAACACTACACCAACGACTAATCCCAAAGGAGATCTACTCCTTTACAACATCATCAAGGATATCAATATCCTTGGATCTAGTACTAATCTATCTTGTACATCAAAACACACCATATAGAATGTACATCTAAGGCACCTTTCACTAATGCCTTTGACTAGATCTTCAAGACACCCTTCACTAATGTCTTGTGTCTTGACTTCTAAGCACCCTTCACTAATGCTTCTAGTCTTGACTTCTAAGCACCTACCACAAGTGCTTATGATATGGACGATAGATACCCTTCACTAATATCTTCGTCTTGACACTTGAGACACCTTTCACTAATGTCTTCAACACTTCTTAGAAAAGAAAAACAATCATCAACAAGAAGACTTCATTAGTCTTGATGATGAGGAAGCATGGCAACTCATGGACTTGAGCTTGCTCGACTTCAAAGGTGGTGATCTTGCCTTTAAGAGGAACCTAGAAGATCACACAAAAACAAAACAACAAACATAGATCTCTTGGATATGAGGTTAGAGAGTTTTTAACTCTTGGGGAAAGTATGTTAGAAAGGGTTGAGAAACAATGAAGAAATGGCTCACTATTTATAGAGGAAAAATTCTCTGTTCCGGATCCCACGGATCCCTTCCACAAGGATCCGTCTAGCGTAAAGCTAGGGATCCGTGGGACGCTCCCCTTTACCCATGGGTATTATGGTTATGGGTCATAGGTCATGGGTTGATCCATGGGTCTTTAGCTAGATACAATGTATCTCTTGAGTACAATGCACCTAGTCTTATGGGTATGGGTCAAAACCATGGGTTATGGATATTATCCATATATGATATAAGCATGATGTCATGCAATGGGTTATGGGTCAAGATCCATGGGTCATGGGCTTTGGGTTGTACCCAACTACATTCAATGTATTTGCCCAATGGTTTATGATACTTAAGTTTCTACCCATTTATATTACCAAATATACTACATACTAGTTATGTGTATATTTTACCCAAATATGTAAACACTAGTTGTTGTACATATGTAATATTAAATCATAAAATCACTTATACTTGTTTTAGTGTTTTATGTGAAAATGTGAATATGTTAGAAACTATTAGTTCAAACCATTTACGTATTTTATTTGTTTCGTTAAAATGATTTTACGTTTGTTATCGACAAAACATTAGAAGATCGTAAAATATAAATAAACGTTTTTACGGCTTATTTGTATTAACATAGTTGACCAAGTTCAAGTCAATCCAGATATTCTAATCAAGGCTGTTCAAGATCAGCTCAGTAAACAGTTTGAAGTTCACGTGTCTATGCAAAAAGCATTAAGGGCAAAAACAAGGCGAAAATGAGATTAGGGGTGATCATAAGCAGCAATACACCCTTTTAAGAGACTATGTTGAAGATTTGCAGAAAACTAACCCGGATACAATTAGGATAAGTGTACAAACTGCAATGATGCAACAAGTCCAACCGAGTTTTAAGAGAATGTATGTATGCTTAGGTGCTTTGAAGGAATGATATAAAGCTTGTCAAAGAGAGTTGTTGGGGTTAGATGGTGCTTTTTTGAGGGGTCCTTTTCGCCGCTTTCTTACAATTTGGTATAGATAGTAACAATGGAATATACCCTTTAGCCTCACGCGGTTGCGGAAGTTTGAAAGCAAAGACTCATGGATTTGGTTTCTTGAATGTCTAAGAGATGATCTTGACTTGCAACCAAACTCAAACTACACTTTTATCATCGACAGGCAAAAGGTTATGTTACCATTTAGTTGATTAGATTCACTTGTATTTTCGTTAAATGCAAGTTTTATTAGTAATGAATTGATGTTTATTTGTGCAAGGTATCATTCCAGCGTTAGCAGAAGTATTCCCTAGTGCTGAACACATATACTGTTTAAAGCACATCCATGATAATATGAAATTGCAATGGAATGCTAAAGCATACAAGGAACATGTGTAGCAGCAACAACCGTCCAACAATTTGAGGCAGCCATGCTGGCATTCAAGAGGTTTAGCGAACCTGCCCATGCTTGGTTAAGTAAGATACCACCAACCCATTGGTCAAGGTCGCATTTTTCAGGTACCTAACCAAATCTATGTCTACTTGTACATCTTTTGTTATACGACATTTTTCAGGTACCTAACCAAACATGTTGTAGGGAGGGTTCATTCTGATGTGTTACTTAATAACATGTATGAGGTGTTCAATGGGAAACTAGTGGGAGGTAGGCACCAACCCATCATTACTGCTTTGGAATACATTAGAGAGTACTGTATGAAAAGAATAGTGAACGTTGTGAATGTGATTGACAAGTGTGCTGGACCATTAACACCAAAGGCAACACTCATGTTAGATGCAATCAAGAAAGAGGCTTATAAGTACACTGCTTTACGGGTTGAAGGAGAAAAGTATGAGGTCAGTGGATGGGGAGACAAGTGTATTGTGAATGTTGAAGCTAGGGCTTGTACATGTAGAAGATGGGAGCTTACAGGCATGCCATGTAAACATCTTTATTTGCTACCCACGGTGTATGAGGTTCAATGGAATGCAAGTAGGATCTGTTGAATCATGGGTTCATCCAAGTTACTTGCTTAAGACTTGGGAAGAAACTTACAAGCACCACATCCAGCCAATACATGGTTATGAGCATTGGTATAAGTCAGAAGTACCTACAACCATTCTTCCACCTAAACATCATTAACCATTAGGTAGGCCACGAAAGAAAAGAACCGGGGCTTTTCTGAAAATGATAATAGTGACAAAACCAATAACTTGTCACAGTCTAGTAAGAGTGTGGTTTGTGGTATTTGTGGCAATCGACACAACAAGAAAACATGTCTTGGGCAAAGAGGTGTAACAGGAAGTCAAGGCACTACACAACATCTCAAAAACAAGTTCATCCCAAAAGTTACAAAGAAGAAGGCAAGGTTCACAGTGACAACTATGAAGGTAAGGATCAACCAAGTGTGGTCGGTCTCAACTGAAGTCAAGTTGATGTTGCTTCTAGTGGGTCTCCAAAACAATTTTGGACTAAGACCAAGATTATAGCAGAAAAGCTTTCTTCACCACAAAAAAATGCTGGTTAAGCATATGAAAGCCAATGTTATCCATCGGATATGTATTCCCCTAAACATTATTTGCTGTGTTTAAACAATGTATGTTTATGAACTTTGTAGACTACAAAATTTTATGCATTTGAAAATATATCCATTTGCGTTATGTATGAAATCATGTCATGTTAGTGTATAGGTTAAATTGTGTTTTTATTGTATTGTTTTAATAGAGTCTTCATACATCTGTGTTTTAAGTTGGATATTGTTATTCTATTATCACAAACACTAAGGAAGGATCAAAGATGGATGAACAACACCATATCAAGTTTATGTTGATACTCAGAAATGGTGTCGGTTCACCTATCCTTGAGACTTCATAATGCCTATGAATCTAGGATCTGTTGAACTTGGATCTGGGTTTTGAGTTGGATATGGTTACTCTATCATCACAAACAGGAATGAAGGATCAAAGATGGAAGAACAACACCATATCAAGTTTATGTTGATACTCAAAAGTGGTGTCTGTTCATCCATCTCAGATCATTCATCCATCTTTGATACTTGGATCTGGGTTTTGAGTTGGATACGGTTATTCAATCATCAAAAACAGAAATGAAGGATCAAAGTGGATGAACAACACCATATCAAGTTTAGGTTGATACTCAAAAGTGGTGTCTGTTCATCCATCCCTCATCATTCATCCATCTTTGATACTCGTAGCTGTGTTATGAGTTTGATCATTTGTGTGGCAAGTGATATATAAATTCTTGGGGCAAAGGACCTACTAGTAAAGGCAGCACAGTATAAGGACCAAAGCATAAAAGAAATATATTACCACTGTACAAGGACCAAACATTATACACCAAAAGACTATTCTTATTCAACGTATACTAAAACTTCTTAAACACAACTAGACCATCTACCACCGATTCAAAACACAAAAACCAGTACCTATCTAAACCCTATAGAAGACCCATAGAAAAACCAAGAAGATGACCATCCAAGACAACACACAAAAGTTCCTGAGACGGCAAACTTTCTCCTTCTCAACAAGGAGATCGCCAAGGCCGCTGGTGAGCAGCCTCAACCTCGTTGCACGGTCACCGCGTTGACCGCTTCCATAGTCTCAGAATGAGGCGCTTAACATTCTTGTAATGCCGCCTCGTTTCTCAGATAGTCCTCTGCAAGTAGATGATAACATCCCTTGCTTCTTTACATGGGTGGATCGTACCACCCAATGAACGGACATGTTGTAGCCTATAATTGATAATCAAAATGTTAGCATCGCGCCTCATAAACACCAATTATACCCACTTGTATAAAATCACAATTATAATAAAACAGATATACTACTATAATCAACACATTTTAAGGTAAACCACTACATGCCAACTTTAATATCAAATAAAATTAAGTGTCCCAACCTGTCTTGGACATGCATAGAACCTCCTGCCGGGGTTCGTGTTGTTCCAACATGTTCTAATGACCTTCATTTGCATGAACACACCACCATTTTTCAGATTTTACCGTCGGTGAAGAAGATAAGATTTTAGTTGTTAGGAAAGATAAAGGATGAGTGGTGATAAAATTTCCCTTTTATTAGCAAGGTTTTCATGATCGCCTGGTTAAACAAGGGTCGACACGGTAATTAATGGACAGTGGTAAAATGACAAATGTGCCCTTGGACTAAAGACAAATCTAACGCCATCAGATGTCCTTGACTAACGGCAATATGGTCAAAGGACCTGTAGCGAGTATAAAACTTGAAATAGGGACCCCCAACGATGAAAAGGCCGAGTTTTGTCCCAACGCGAAGTGTTTTGCCAAGTTTAAGGACCAACCGTGTATTTTAGTCTTAGAATTATTATTTACTTCTTTTTCAATTTTAATCATTGTTTATGAATATGTTCTTATTGGTAGCATAATCCCCATGTCGATAGGTTAGTTACATAATAAGTAATAAGCAACTATTAACTAATTATCTGCTGTTACTCGAGTCATCAAACTTATTGGATCCTATCATTTACAGATAAATTTGACTGGTTAAAAGGATACAGTAACATACTAGTTTTAAGCAAATATGCTGATCAACGCGTCGGGTTAAATGGACAACTAATATTTTTCTGTTGCATGATCGTTGTCACGAATCACCTCCTCTTCCCAAAGTGCTAGCTATGCGAGGTTAAATGTCGAGCCCATTGCAAAACATTAGTGCACAAACATATGTTATGTATTATGTACTCCTTTGCTATTACTTCTCGTCAGTGTTTCTAATTATGGGGAGAGATTTCGGTCCACACAAATATGATTGGGTGTTTCTTTTTCACTATCTACAATTTGACCATCTTCAACTCCAAGACATAAGCCTTGTCAATTGCATCTTCATCAGTCATGTTCATCGAGGTGTCGATCTATCTGTCATCGCTAGATTCGCCATCGATGTCCCCATTGAACTTGAAGTAACCGGTTTTCTTCTAATCTTCCTCTCAAGCAAATTAGATGGAGTGTAATTTACTTTGAAGTTTGAATTATAGCCCCCGATTTCTTTTATCTAATATGTTGATGGATCTCATATATAAAAGTCAAGAACTTGACAGTAGATTTATTCAACAAATGAGTTTTGATTTCCAGCTTTTCCTTTTAACAAAAAATACATGGGATTATTTTGGTTTGAATGTTCTTTAATTACAAGTGAGGAATCAATCTATTCAACTTTCATGATTAAGTTGATAGTGGGTTTTAACAGTTTAAACCTATGGATGTTAAAACATTTTTAGAGGCAAAATTGGCTTTTACTATTGATGGTGACTTTCATTTAGCTCAGAAAAGAAACATCATTTTTTTTAATGAGCATTGCTAAATCCTTTTACAATATCCTTCTACTAATAATCCTACACGCATAATAATATTATATCTTTTTTTCACTCAATTTTTTTGCATCCAAACCATCAATTTTGACACTTGTCAATATCCTGTAAGTAGGAGAATTATTAGGCACATCAAGTATGATGATTTATCATTTCCCTTTCCTATTTAGTAGTCACTCCACAAAATGATTTTTATTATCGATTATCAAGGCAACACTTAATGCTACAATAAAAAGAAATAACCCCTTACTACATGACACATATTATATGATTATGTGGGTAGAAAAATGAGTAGGATGACTATGTAAGAAGATATAGCAATAAATTTTCTATTATTAAACTATCCTTAGTTGGAGCAAAGGGCATATGTTATTTTGTTTTTGTAGTCACATACAGTCACCTAAGAACATGTTCCTCGGTACAAACGGTAGGCAACGTTGTTTTACTTTTTCGAGGTAATTTGGGTGGTTATATTGGTACCCCTACACGAAAATGCCACCAATATTTTCTCTAATATCTGCTCTATTAACATGACAAAACAGTTTTTTTATGTTTTTTTGTACCTTTTGCATTTTACAATTTTTGACTTGTTAAACCTTATAGTTTATGTTCTGTATTTTTTTCCGACAGTTTTACCAACTTTATTAACGTGATAAGACAGTTTCATGCTCCATATTTTTCATGTTTTACTAATTTTCAACTTTATATTTTCTGTTTCATTTTTTTTTTATTTCACACTTTTATAATACAAACAAAATTATAAAAATAAAAAAATATTAAAAAAAAGAAGAAAAAAAAATGTTTAAGGGGTATTGGTATCACTTTTAGTGGTTATCCAATAACAAATCACAGGTACTTTCCCCTAAATGATGGGATTTATTTGTCTTGTTAGTTTTATGTTTTGTAAAATTTGAAATCGATATCAAAAAAGTCAACAAAATCAGCTGACATTAAAAGTGCGTTTAGTTGAAAGAAAACACCTTAATCTATACTATATAAAATGGAAAAATGGTCAAAGTGGAAAAAGTGAAAAATGTTGAAAGTTGAATGTTGAAAACATGGTCAATGGAGAGAGAAAATAAATAATATAATTAATACTCTTATTAAAACACCCCATTACTTAAAAGTACAATAATTTATTCACAATGTACACCCAATTAAAACCCTACGGTGACCCGGTTTAATTTGACTGTTGAAACCGATACCGGGTTGACCCTGACTTGCGGTTTAATTTGACTGTTGAAACCGATACTGTTGAAACCGATAACGGTTGACCGGGACGCTTCAAACCCTGAAGGTGACGTTTAATTTGACATTTTTCGACCCAACCTATCGCGGTTTGACTTCGGTTTAAATCGACTGCTTTTTTATCGGAGCGGTTCAACCGTTGAACCACCCGTGAAATCGGGTTTCAAATTTGACAAAATTATATGGAAATGATGAAGAATGTGAACCCGGACAATTTTTTGAAGAAGATAAGTAATTGTAGTTTTGGTTTATTTTCGCTTTTGTAATACTTCAATCTATTATTACTAAAAATCTTAATAACTTAAAACAATCCTATTTGAAAATATCTCATTATCATTTCAGATCGACTTCACATAATTTTTAAAAACTATATATTTACGCCGCATGCAACCACGCATCGAATTGTAGTTATTCAAAACGATTCTCTAACGCTACAAATACAAAGCCATAGTTTGTTAAACTTTATATCTAACTTTAGAAAAACTGACATCATTGGCCAAGCCAGCTGCAGATCTAGATTTTATAAAGAAAAAAAACAAAAAAAAAAACAAAAATCATATTCAAATTAAATATTCAAATTAATGTTTTTCAAACAAAATATTTTAAAAAACACAAAAAATTTCGTATCTAATATTTTACAAAACCACAATTTTTTTTTTTTTTTTTTTTTAACCTTTATCCTTTAAAACAACCCTCATTTCCCTTAAAACAATAACCCTAAACCCCTCTCACCACAGCCCACATCAGCCATCACCATCACCACCCTCGCCGGCGTCGCTCCAGCCGTCGCCAGCAGTCACTCATCGTCACTAAGGTTGTTTTCAAACCTCTAACTTATTTTGATTTTGAATGTTGATGCTTATTGGGTTTGATAAAACTGTTATACTGATATTGTTTTTAGGCTGTATGTGCTTTTTAAGTTGTTGGAGTATTTTTTATGGTTATTTAGAGCTGATTTGAGTGTTGTGTTCAGCTTATTTGAGCTATTTTAGGTGTAGTTTATGTGCTTTTTAAAGCTTTTTTTGTGTGTTGATTTGAGCTATTTGAGGGCAATTTAGAGGTTTTTGAGTGTTGTTTTCAGCTTTCTAGTGCTTATTTAAAGCTTGTTATGTGTAGTTTTGTGTGTTTTTTAAAGCTTTTTTTTTTGTGTTGATTTGAGCTATTTTGAGTTATTCAAGTGCGGTTTATGTGTTGTTTGAAAAGTGTTGTTTCTAGCTATATAGGTTATTGAAGGAAATTTTTTTCCAACTAAGCGCAACCTAAAATTCGATAGAGTTGTTTTCTAATAATACTATTAGAGGAATTAAATTGAATAGCGAAACATTGGTATGGAAATAATATAGGTTATTGAACTTCTGCCAATTATATACTCATTGTGTCCTAAAATTACTGTATGCACGCCAAAAAAATACACATACTAAGGACCAATGTTGCAAAAATCGCTAGGCGCTAGTCGGGCGGTCGACCACCTTCGAGGCGGAATTCGCCTAGGCGGATTGGAATTTTTATATATAAATATTATAAGGAATATGTATAACATAACAAAATACTTATAATTTCAAATAGTTCAAAG
The DNA here is from genome assembly GCA_910596185.1 of Chrysanthemum makinoi. Classification (NCBI taxonomy): domain Eukaryota; kingdom Viridiplantae; phylum Streptophyta; class Magnoliopsida; order Asterales; family Asteraceae; genus Chrysanthemum; species Chrysanthemum makinoi. Next base: position 162,701,564 of record OU343218.1, read on the forward strand.
TTCACATAGTCCGAAGTTGCAAAATAGACAAATAAACATAACAATTCAAGTACTTAAAACTTCAAATGTTAACATATTACTTCAAATACTTCAAGCACAAATATTTAATTGATGCTGGATTCTCATCTTGTCCATATTGTTCAAATTTGGTTCGAATTTCATATAAAAAACCCGTTTACAATCCCTGGTTTTTCTTTTGTGTTGAGATGTTATGATAAATTAAATATGGGTCGGGTATATTGAAAAGAAAAGCCCTAATTTTTAGTTAAAAAATGCCTTTAAAAAAATGTTGACTTTTCATTGACTTGGTTGACCGCCTAGCCCGCCTAGGCGGATGTTTGACCACCTTTTGACTTTTCCGCCTAGTTTGGCCAATTTGCCTAAAATCGAGGCGGTGTATGCCCGCCTAGCCCGCTTTTTACAACACTGCTAAGGACTTATCGTGGGAAAATGTATGTTCCTTGACACTTTTTTGAGTTGTATCATGTATGTACCATCATTAGGATCGGACTATTTAATAACTAACGTTTTGAATTTAGTTATTCTGTATATTGATTCCCAAAAGTACGTGATTCGATTCCTAAAAATACTTGATTCGATACCCACAAATACGAATGAAATTCAAAAAGTTAGTTAGTAAATAGTCCAATAACACAGCGATTTTAATATGAGTTAGTTTATATGTTAGCACCCTTGTCATATATGAGTTAGTTTAATGGTTTTTGATATCTTTTGCAGGCGTTGTGTGATTTAATAGCAGTTATAAGTTATGATGGAATGGTCAGAGCTGTTTCCTGAAGTGCTTGATATAATAGCACGTAAACATATTACTTCCTATGAAGATTATCCGAGTTTTGCAGGCGTTTGTAAGTCTTGGCGTTTAGCGGCCGCAAGAACATACCGCAACTCGAATGGACCTCCTTCGCGGTTGCCATCTTTAATTCTTGCAGAAAAAAGTGACGATCAGGAGTCTCGTGAATTGTTCCTCCTCTCAAACAAGAGAATCCGCAAGATAAGACTGCCTGAAGCATATGGGAAGATATGCATGTCTTCATGTGGGTGGCTCCTAACCTTTGGAGAAGATTTTGCTACACAACTCATCAATCCTTTATCTCGTGAAATCATCAACCTTCCAAAGGTAGACACCTTTCCAGAGTTCATTGATCCTTTAGATTGGGATGACGCCATCTCAAAGGTAGTCCTCTTGATGGAATCAAAATTGGTGCTTGTAATATGGGGTTGTCAGGATAAGCTAGGGTTTTGCCATATTGGAGATAACAAGTGGACATCTGTTGAACAGCCTTTCTACAAATCTATATTAGATATTACTTTCTACAACGGACAAGTTTATACTTTTGACACTAATTTCAAGATTCAAGCATGCAATGTTAATGGGAAACATCCACCAATGCTGGTTGATGTAGCAACGATGTCAGAAGATGAATATGATCCAGGTGATGGGGGTTCAGGATCGTTTTATATAGCTGGACTAGATGATGGTGAAAGGAAGCAGTTGTTACTAATTATCAGATTTTTCACACGTAACAACAAGACAAAAAGTTTTAAAGTTTTGGCTTATGATTTGGAAGGTGGGAGCTGGTCAAAAGTGAAGGATTTCGGTAAGAAAACTTTGTTTGTGGGATGTGATTCATCGTTTTGGATTGAAGACACTACGGGGGTGATAAAGGGTAACTGCATATACTACAGAGATGAAGGATATGTGGAATACTTTGATAGCGAAATAGGAAGAGAGAGATATATGGGGATTTACCATTTGTCAGGCGGAACTAACGAACCTCACTTCACAGGAGAATCACGTATCCATTCTACACCACCTTTATGGCTTCAATCCATGTGAATTTTATTTACGATGTAATTTGTTATGTTTGTTACGAAGCTCTTTCAAACGGTGTTAATCATCTTCGAGTATTAATCAGATTTTCGAGATTGTTCGACCCATATGCTATTGAAGTTTGAGTTATATGGGATAATTTGTTGCTTTTAATCATGCGTAAACAATCTGCGCTAAAACCTTTCGAGATGTATCTACCGATACTTTTTAGCAAGTTTCATATTTGTGAGATGCCTAAGAATTTTAGCAACTCTAGCAACTGTAACAATGGGTCAACGGTAGAAACAACTTTATATTGGATAGTTTGATCACCAATATTTACTGGTTCTTTCTTTACAGCCCCTTGCCTTCTGTTCTGAATTATATGTCAAACAGTGAGCTAAGCTCAAGCTCGGCTATACCACCTTAGACTAAGCTCGAGCATGATACAATCGCTTAGCAGGCTTTCATAATGCAAGATTGCAAGCTTGGCGCAAGGATGATTTGAGATTAACTCGAGAGCTGAAATTACTTAAAATTATCAACAAGAAAGCGTGTTTATTAAGCATGCTAGCTCAAATCGAGAGCTTGATATAGTTTAAGTTAAACAAGCTCCGAATTGGATAAGACTATAAAAGCTTGACTTGTGTTGCAACCCTGTACATATATAAATTAGCACTTGCATATCAACACAAGGCTAAACAAAATTCCAATAGAATTTGAGTAAAATAACTTCTATTTATTGGGAAAGGTCCAACAGATTTCGATTAATTAATAAACCTAGCATTTATGCGAAGATGATGATTTCAAAGGTGTAGGGTTGACCTGCAAGAACAAATAATTACCAGCAAACAAATCACCAAAATGTGCTTGACTCTCCTTAAGCCTCTTCAGAACCTTCCTTAGTGACGCCGTAATAACCCGAGCTTTTCGTCTCATAAACTTTCTCAACTTGAGTCTCTTCCTCATGTGCACCTTTTTCAACCTTAACGGCCATCGGCTTCTCCCCTTCAGCTGAATACTTTCTTTTTCACTGTCGCTGAGTTCGTTTCTCAGCTTCTGATATGAAAATCCGGTGCAGGACATGTTGATTCCAGTCAAACAAATGAGTAGATTTGCTGGTCTTAATATACAGAATTATAGAAGGAATAAGTGATAGGTGTAAGGTATTAATAACATCTGGTCAAAAGGTTATTGCTAGATGTTGAAGGTGGGGCTAGGATGATCCCCAGCTTGCACCCAAACATTGAAATACTAAATGACATTATTTACTGTACTTTCCAACAAGTTTGTTTCATTTTGCAGAGGCCAGTAAATCTAATTACAGTAAAACACAGTAAGCCCTCATGCCGAAGTTCATTTATTTCGATAATTATGTTTACGTACCATGTCGTTAATTCGTGGAAAAAAAGTTGTCAAAGTCTGCATAGATCAGAGGACTTTGGCCTCAGAATTTGAGACAGTTAAAACACAGTGATCAAAACAAGAATGTACTTCTGAGACATTAGGACATCAAGCTGTACATTTAAGTAGTTGGAACTTCAAATTTTGTTATGACACCTTAAAGACACAGAAAGAGAACTTTACACTTGTATATACTTGTCTTTTGAATCTCATATTAATGTATGAGTATGCACAACACAAGAAAGACCAATGTTTTTTCTTTGTTTAGGTCAACCAAGAAAAATTTATGTCATATTTAATCCACATCCACAGAAGAATTATATTACATTATCTGAAAGACATTATCTTCAAGACACAATCCAAACCTATAAATTAATGTATATTACAACGAACGCCACTCTTTCATTTACAGATCCAGAATCGCAAAAAATAAAGACTTGAACAAATATAGAACATCACCACGTAATAAACGTAGACCTTTGTAAGAATTTGAGCTGCTAGCCAAAACTAATTGCATCATATAGATGAAATCAACATTAATATAGCTTTATTCTAGTTTCGATTTTACTCCGACAAATAGGGCACAACTTGAGCGTTTCTCCACACTCGTAACATGTCTGCAAAATGATATACAATATTAGAAGAGTCTAGGCATCCATATGGCACAAGTAGTTATAAACAAAAAGGGTAGGGGTGGCAAAACAGGCTGGTCACACTCACATAAACAGGTAATAATGTCAAATTCGGATCGTTCAACGGGTAGAGATAGTCAAAGGGTCATCAATCAAAATTCAACCCACAATGACTCGTTTATACAAGAAAAGTGGTAGTAATTTCGAGGTATATGAAGGAGCATACCTGATGTCCACAGCCAAAGGCCAAATCCTTTGGGTTTGTTAGGCATATGGGGCATAGCTGCAAGGTACACATTAGATATTAGCGTTACTCACTTCCCATAAAGATACAGTGAAATTCAAGCAACAAAATCAACCACCGTCATCATTAGTCAAACGAACCTGATTTTCATAAGTAGAATTTGGAATAGGTGGCGCTTACACCGCCTACACCATTGGCATACAGCAGTAACAGCAGCATTTTGGTCATAATAAGGTTGTGGTTGCTGAAAACCAGATGAATGTGATGGTTTTGAGCTGCTAAAAGAAGGTGCAACATGGACTGGTGGAGGAAGGGCTATCCTGTTGGGAGAGATTCCTTTGCGGCCACTGTTGTTTCAAAAACAAAAGATGTAATGTGATGAGAAAGATGTCAAACTCAGGGGAACAAAAGGTGATAAATGAAATATAGAACCAATCAATTACCCAAGTATGTTCAGTTCGATTGTTGCTTTATACTGAGTTGGGATTTCCATCAAAGCTGCCAGAGCAAATTCCGTCTCCTTTCGAATTGGAGGCACATTCTTCTTCATTATTTCCGTGAAATTTACAAACTTGCATAACAAAACGGGAATACTGTTAGAACATATATTTACAGTGAGAAGCATCTCACGTATAACCAAAAGAGTTGCCTGACATCTATAGGAAATAACTATAGGTGCCAAGTTAGGCGTGAATAAGGGGGTCGGAATTGGTGTTCATCTTTAGTACGGGTCAAAACGCACCGGGTTGACTCGAAAACACTTTTTTGTCCATTTTTGCATTTTTTAGTTAAAAGTTAATGCATTATATATGGTTACATACTTACATGACCTTATTATTAAGAACACATTTTAGACGATTTTAAGCTGTTGAACATGTTTTGGTCCATTTGCCCCTTCCCCCTTTCTACAAATTTTGTTTACCGGTTTGAGTTTTAGATAATCTATACTCCACCTCTAGAATAACAATAAAAGCAGTGTTATCATGTTTACCTGGAAATTATCGAAGCTGCGAGATGGGATATTATCATCAAATTCCCTCATTGTGTCCCAAGGCCCATCACCAACCCCAACTAATACTATTGATAGTGGAAGCTTACTGTCAAAAAGAAAACTTCACTTCAGCTCGAGACCATAAAACATGTTTATATACTTATTATTAAGTTTGCAGACAATCACCTTGCTTCAACTATGGCATCTACAGTTTTCTGTTCTTGTGGACTCAGTCGACCAGATTCAGTATCAACACTTCTTGTAACCTATATAATTAGCAAAACACTGGTCATATACATAAACAGCAAGATTAATGAGAACGTTCCACCCATATTAATAATTTTATAGAGAGTAGTCAGTGAAGGGATATTAAAAAAAAGTATGCAACCTAGAAAAAGTACTCACCAAAGAAATGTGGATATATTGTGTCCTTAAACCAAATTAAAGTCTAAGGGGGTTGATTGTGAACCTAATTTTATCAACGTAAGTCTTAGTTTCAACAACAGAAACAAACATCAAATGCATAGAAGAACTAATCCTATTTATTATTTAATACAGAGGTTTATGGTATAACTAGATGTGATTAATGCTTAATAAGATAGCTTCAAGTTCATTTGTTCACCACAGGCAGTAGGTCTTCTAAGTTATTAGAATGGCAAATGACAGGTTATGCTAGACTTGGATCATCAATCATCTCACAACAATGATTTTGTTCTTAGTGTGGGAACATAGAACATACGCAATAAAGTCAAAAACATGGATGAACATGGGATGGTTTATTAGGTGGTAAGTTATGAGTCCACATATAATTTCTAGCAGATTTCGGTCAACTGCAATTATTTGCCGACTGTTAATTAGGTGGGATAGTAATATGACAATTATATTAATTTGTGGGGGCATAACCGTTTATTGAAATCATAAAAGATGAGAAAAAAATCAATAATTGCAACTGATAAAAATGAGGTAACCAATAATTGCAATTAATATAGATGGGAAGCCATACAGTTGTCAAGCATATGTTACAAATATATTGTAGGCTAAGACTTTGTGAGTTGGTCTGATAACGAATCAGGTCATCCTCACAGACCAGATTTTATGTGATCGCAATTATGCATTACAAAAAAATCTTTTTTGTGAATGATGCAGTTTCACAGAATCATGTCATCTGATTAACATTAACAAAATGTGCTCATGCATGCTGGCTTCCGTTCAATAGTGGTCAAAGAGACCAAAGACATGTTTTGCAGTAAAACGTTTACTTCAGTTTCATTATCTGATATACAAACTATTAATGTACCTGCCCATCGGCAATGATGACCAACACGTGATACTGTCCTTTACTTTCTTCAACGATTGTCATAGCCTTTTCAATGACAGGGGCAAATGATGTCGGACCTGTGGCAACATAACAGATAATTCAACCAAAAAAGAATACAGAAGAAACGCTAAAACAGAAATAGTAAGCTGGATTGATGAAAATGGTATAGAAGATTTAAACACCTGCAAGCTTTAGATGGGGTACAATCTCCTTGTACCTACTCAAGACTTCCTCGAATCCATTACAACACCTTTCTTCTGGATAAAAACTGAAAACATCTTGATCGTGACGATGCTGCAGATGCAAGAAAGTTAAAAGATGCTCCCAACCCACATTTATGTAGCAACATAATAAAGAACATGCACTAGCTCACAAAACTATACCATCTCCAAATCCGTAACAAGGGATCAAGTTATCTTCATCAAAAGTCGCTAAAGTTTTCCCAATAATGGATATTGCCTGTTGATAGGGATTCATACCATCTCCAAGATGATGCAAACTTTTTCTTTGAAAGGACCTCGAACCTATTTTCCGAAAGCATGGTTAGCATGTTCTACTTTAGTAATCATTGCAAAAATGCATGACAGTGACGGTGATTTTACCTGTCCACTCATTGCTCTTGGTGAAATCAATACCGAGAATGAGGTTAGAGGACTCAAGCCCGGCACGTGCAAGAGCATCTGTCACCTGCGTAGAAAATAAATTTCTCATTCTAACAATAAAGGGCTTTCTATAACTTGTACATTCTAAAAATATACGACCCAATACTAATACAAAACATCAGGTTGATTCAGCAATAGGTTTATCATGATGGTATGATCACAGGGCTCCCCGTACAAAGAATATGTCAAAAACCAAAACACAATACTATTTTAAACACATATTCCGCTAATACGACCGGCATACAGAAACTGATCCAATAACAACTAAAAAGACTGCCTTCATCAACATAACTAAAAAACCACAAGTTAACACGTGATGGTACCTGTTCCAACGAATTGTAGCTGTCCGCAATCGTCGAATACCTCCTGTCAAACTTATTCTGCGGTCTATGAGCCGGACCTCCATATGCCGGAGCCGAAGCCGGAGCAGTAGAATGAACAGGCGCAGGAGCTGGAACCGGAGCCGGAGCTGCAGCCGCTGGTGGATAGCCTTGTGGTGGATACGGGATCGCCTCCTGAACAGGGTAATTCTGCTCGTATGCGACGGATCGAGGAGCCAGGTCTAGGATAATTTTGCTCGTATTGACTTCCACTATAAGTCGAACTGGGCCGATACGACGCACCGCTATAACTCGCGTCCTCGTCCCTTGACGTTTGTGCACCCATTCAATCTAATCTAATCAAATCCAATCAATCCAAACCGTTCGAAATTATTCTTCTTTACAACGACCTTTTTTTAGCAACGTAGAGTCTGATAAATGAACACAGAATGAAATCAAAACACCGTATTTAAACCAAGAAGTATATTTCTAAGAAACTAATTAGGCAGTTACAGAGGAAGGTTCAGGAGACGTCAAAGTATAGGCTAAGTTGCTTAACTTAATGTATTTAGTGTTGCTACCAATAATACAATCTTGTATAAAAAGCTACTAGAAGATTTTTATAAAAAGTACGTCAACAGTCAACACAAGGCACCTCACCACCTGTATATAAATTTGATCCATATTTTGTAGCAACTTCCAAACGATGAGAATATATATGGTCAAAGTAAGGTCAACGGAGTTAGGTAATCTAACACCCAAAATGAGTTCATATTGTATGTATTTAAACACAGATTCAATCATTCAAATATAATCGACGTAAATAGTAATCACTAATCAAGCATATTCAGAATATAAGATGAGATGATATATAGATAAATGAATGAATCTAAAGGAATGATTCAAAGAGATGAACCTGATACTATAATATTATGTGATGTGATTCACACTTGATGTTGATTCTGAATATGATGTATATATTTTTTGTAACTATTGGATTAAGAAAAAGTGTAGAGTATATAAAGATAGTACTTTTTGATCATATGCGTTAGGTGGAAGTTGAGTATGGCTTATTGCTAGGAAGAGTATACGTGACCGAATTCACACGTAAGCTCTTGGGATATGCATCGTTCGCATGTGACGAGTAAATTTTGAGTTTGTAGTTTTTGACTTTTTTTCCTCTTTGAAAATGAGAGGTGTAACAAATTTGATGGATGAGTTAGAATCAACTTTTTGATTGTATAGTTTCTGTAAATGTTTGGTCAATTTTAATTCAAATTAAAGCTAACTAAACATTTATCATGTTGAAGAGAAACAGGAGTTAATTTGCAAAGTCAAACTTTACTAGTACCTTTTTGCTTTCTGTTTTGCTTTTTCTTTTGTTAAAGCCTTTTTTTACTTTTTTTTATGATAGGTTCCATTCGTCAATTAATCCTAAAGCGACTATCTTTTGAATAGCCTCGAACAATGCAGTATGAACCTCCCGGCCTAAAGAGGATTAATTTTATCTCCGTTAGATTCGAACCTTGACTTCCTCTTGAGTATTTTACCGCTGGATCATCCCTTCTTGTTAGCTATTCTTTTTTTCAAGACAATGAAATTCATAACATGGGTTAAGCAGAACATAAGTCAGCCGATACCTTGAATGACTTTCCATGGTTGCAGACCCAACGACGACATTCTCTATGAAACACAAATAATCCATAAAATATCAATATGAGGGAAATCATCCTCGTTCCTTATACTCTGTTTCACATCAGACATCACATAAACTACCCGACACACCACTTCCATATAACCCATAAAGTTACAAGACGAACACCATGAAAGAGTTTAGCAACCCACTTATCACCATTACAAAGTTATCGCACAAATCAGGTGTAGAGGCAGGTGATCCAAAAATTGTTTTAAGCATTTGTTCATCCTCTAATCATTTCTCTATTGTGATACCAAAAATTGCAGTGTAGAATTAGCAAGTATTTTTAAACATATAATGATAACAAAAAAAAGTATCCAATGATTAGATATAACCATATATTTAATTCATGCTCCAACTATCCCAGCAAAATGCATTTCCTCAGGGAACATATTGACAAATTGCTTGCGGAAAACTAAATTCATCACAAAATACAGTAATTTAAAGTTCAAAAAAAGACAAGTGAACTCAGGGACCAGGCAGGTTTGTTTTCATGTGGATTCCACCTTTTTCTTCTTCTTCTTTGATGATTCCGTGTCACTTGGTTCAACTTCTATCGACATTCTCTTTGTCCTAAAGCAAAGAAAACAATTTATATTAGAAAAGAAAAAATAAGTATTAAAGGGTATGAGAACATGCTTAAAAACCCAATCATATACCTTTTTGAAAGCTCTTGTGTCTCAACTACTCTTCGACAGTAGGCTCTGAAGATAAGTACCATAAGGCATTAAAAGTTTAAAACATTGAGAATTACTTGAACACTATCAAATAACACTTTATAACACCAAATGATGCTTAAAACAGTAACTGGCCATTTCCACCCGTTTAGTGTTTACTCAAGGGTGGGCTGATCTGGGTTATAATCTCTAATGGGTCAAATCGAAAACCAAAGAAAGTGCCATGGAACTGGTTGGTGGGGACCTTTTTTTAATGCTTACAACATCCAAATCATTTTATTTAGAAACATTCGATTGTTACTGTAACATTATAGCTGTTGTGCTTGTATTTAACACGTTAACTCTTCTAAAAATGGAAAGATGTATTTGTTTGTGGGTTAACCTCAACTGACTCGTACTGACACGCACTAAAAACACCCTGTTTCAACAAAAACCCATTTTGACCCGTCACCCAATCATCGATTTGCTAACCTCTATTATAAACGTATGCACCAAATATGAATTAGAAAACCATTACATTAGACTACTTTCTGTTAGATTATACAATATCTAAGAATTGATATACTGAAATAGTGATATACCTTCTTCATTAGCATCAGCATTTTCTGGATCTTCGTCTGATTCTGAACCAGAAGCCCACGCGATCTTTGCCATCATCAAAGTCCCACCGATCTCCTGCAGGTGGCATCCAGAAATCGTCTTCCTCTATGTCACTATCCTTTTCTTCCGGATCCCTAATCTCAGTGACGATCGTACTAACATCCTTCTCTTCTTTTTCTTTTTCTTTTATTTTCTTTTCTCTTCTTCTTCTTCTTCTTCTTTGAACCGTCTTCTTTGCTACTTGAAGCCTCTTCTGGTTTCTGCTCGCCGTTTTCTTCCACCATATCATTAGACGTTTCTTTCCCAGCTCCAGCTTCCTCTTTCTCTGTTCAACATTACACATACTTCATATCAGTAGAATTATTACTACGTCTCAAACAATATACATGCTTTAAACAAGATAGCTCTTTTGACTTCAACTTTGACTAGATTTTAAGTTCTGATCTAGAGAAAAAACTCAAAAATATTGTTAACGATACAAGAATGTCACAATTCAGAACAAGGGAAATATATAGCTACAGAGCTGAAAAGTAAAAATATTAATGGTCACGTCAGGATTTATGGCGCGTGTATATACATATATCCTCTAAGGAGGAAGTGTTAGGTGAAAGATGGTGGATTGTTAGGAAATTTTGATCACAAGTAATAATATGAATGTAAACACTATCAGATTGAAGTATTTCGGTGGTTCTACCGAAATCTCTAATTGGATAAAACTCAGATTTTAACTTGAGAATATGTTTTGTTCGTTATGAAGCGAACCAAGAAACGAATTATATGACCAAAAAGCGCATATGCTATATAGTTACCTTAACAACCGAGCAGTTAAAATATGGGACAAAAACGAATTATATGTAAACCGCCTCTTGGACCCTGACCAGGGCTGCCCCGACCCCGTCATTCGGGCTTCACCCCGAATAGCAATCATAATAACGTCATACAAGTGTGCACTCCGCGACAACCCGACTTGTTGAACATTTATCACAATTACACATTGGTCAACTAAGTCAATCCATTACACTTAAATAACATCGGTGATGTAAAATCACCAACATGGATGGACATGTGTAATCCTACCTCATTGTGTTACAATTATTTCAACTGTAATTTAGCGTCAGCAAGATCTTAACTTAGTTTTGTTCTTAAATATCAAGAATCGTTTTAAACTCCCACACTCCCATGAATTTCTATGGAGGTGAAATAAGTTCTTTGTAGAATGTGAGACCCGGAGATCCTTATTAGAGTCATAAAATTGGGCTCAAACAACCAAAATGCCAAGACTTCACAAAAAGAAGCGGCTTAAAGAAAACAGATGCATATACAACCCACTCAAACTATTTCCTATATGGTGCCTTCACTAAACGGGGTATTCGCCTATTGCACAATACTAATTAAAAACTGTTTTTCAAACTTACTGCCTTTTGACATACGAATTTTAATGCAACTTCAAGTTGCTCATTCAAAACAACTTAATTTCATTCACAAATAATCCAGTTCAGATAAGCAAACTCAAACACCCCACAATAAGCTGTTCCAATTAGTCAAGCACCCCATACACAAACATTTAGCATAATCGCACTTACAACCGAAACACTCATCCAAATACAACATTTAAAACCCAAACAAACATAGCACAAACCTAACATATGTAGAAAACGTTTCCCGTTCATATGCTTCCAAATATGCTCCTCAGTCTTATTCACAGTATCACCAGTCAGCTTACAAATCAACTTCGAACTACAAACAACAATAAAAAAAAGGTCATTACCAAATATCATATCCATTTAATAAAAGAAAAACCCTAAAGAAACATACCGACAAAGAGGGTCTTGGTGGAACATATTCATAGGAGGCTTAAGACGAGCCAAAGCGTAATCAATGAGACCAATCCTACAGTGTTTGGTTAGCGCGTATGAGTCACGCGCCGCGGACGGTAGCTCGTGGCCGGTTTGGACGCATTTGTAACGGCCGTTTTCGAGTTTTTTGAACTTGGGTTTGCCTAATAAGAATTTACCTTCGATTTGTGGTTGGTCTTGTTGGTCTTCTTGTGGGTTTTGTTCGGTTTGTGTTTGTTGTTTGTTTTCATTGTTGTTGTTGTTCTTCTTTTTCCCCATTGAAGGTTGTTTGGGATGGAGGGGACTGTGTAACTGTGTTGTGTTTTAGGGCAAACGAGTTATCACTACGTATTTATACTCATACTCCGTATTTGGTTTTTAAAAGAAAATTTCTAATTTAAAAACTAAAAATAATAAAAATAAAAGATTAATTCATGTTATAAAAATAATTTTTTTATAATTTTTTATCAAGATTTCAACCACAAGATGATTTATTTTTGCCAAAGCATACCAGTATGTTTAGAAAAATAATTATGTTACATTGACATTGGATGTCTTTATAAAAAGAATATAGAAAAAGAATTATTTTTAAGGCTACATAAAGTACATTTATTTTCAAAAGATTATAAATGATTCTTTTTAATAATCTCTTATAAAACTTTCATTCCATCAAACAATATTATTTTTTTAAATAGCTTATATTAAAAAAATTAAACATAATCTCTCCATAATCTCATGTGCCAAACATAGCCAACTATAAATTAATAAATTTTGAAGCCAGCTAAAATGTATATCGTTTTGAAATATAAATTTTGTTTGTATACTGAGCACTCTGATACTCAAGTTATTAAAGCGATTTGACCTTATAACGCGATCTTATGACATGTGATCATATCGGACCTAAGTTAGAGGAGACGGTTTGGTGTACTGCGCCTTTAGTTGTTTTTCTTAAAGATGGATATACCCATAATAGGTTTAAAGCAAATGCATAATTTGTTTTTTTCTTTTGTATTTCTGTGTTTTATTGGTGGCATAACATAGTTTGAAAAGAATAGTTACAATTGCGATAGTACGTAACATGAAACACATAATCAAATACCATTGTAAGAAGCGAAATCATTGGGCGAGGCTTCGGATAGGGTGACAATCAACTAAAAAGGATGCACCCACTGCAACTCAACTCTTTAAAGCCATCCCGACCCATGACAACCAACACCACCAGCGATTGATCGAAAGCGACAATAAGCAACTTATAAGCATGATAGTTATTATACCAAACACGCGCATAACTAAAAGACACTACAAAACCGTACGGATAAGGTATATATGTGATGATACCTAAGAACATATTCAATTTTCACCAATACCTATATACCTAAGGTTAGGGCAGTTTTTACAAGAGAGGGCATTTAAGCCATAGAACTACCAACATACATCATTTATGACTAATGCCTAATTTTTTTCTTTTCCCATCTTTGACAAATGGTTTCATACCTATCTCTTGACAAAAATGAGCATTGGGAAGGCCAAGAACCTTGACCCCAAGCATTAAAAGCCTTTGGCACCGTTTTTGGGAGTTTTAGCCATGATATCATCATTTTTACCCAAGTTTGTTTTGGAGCTTTAATCCTCCTAGCATCTTCTTTAGATTTCGACCCACAGCAACCAACAGATTGTAGTCTCCTGGCTGCTAAGCAGTAAGCTCAAAGAATCTCCTGAGAAGAAGAAATGAAGGTGGTTTATCAAAATTGAGAATGATTTGGTTGAAAGGATATACAGATTAGGTTTACATGCTAGAGTTTAATAATATTTAATCAACATGGAATAGATGCAATATGGATGTTGATCCAAATTCTCAAATGTGCTATGCAGAAAACAAATGTAATGCGATGCATTATGAATTGCATATTGTAATGCATATTTTCAATGCAGCACAGCCATTTATACGAAATGAGCTTGTGATACAAAACATTTTGCATTAGCAAATAATGGAGTAAATTTTACTTGCCAACACTTTGTTCCAAAAAATAAAGGCGTTAGGTTGCTGGATCACCGCCTCCAACCTTACATGGGTTGTATGTATAAAAGTGACTTTCGGATTAAAGTGAGAGCGATATTCTTGAACCTGTAAGAAATATAGTGAGTAATTAGATCGTAGCACAATTAGATTGACTATACAGTTTTATCCCTACAACACCGATAAAATTTAAATTCAATATTGTATGAAAACAACTGGCATTCAAAAAAAGTTGTGGTTGGTGAATGATCGATACACACAATAATGCCAAATCGCTGTTATTATCCAGCCACATTTCAACACTGTGAATGACTAACCAGTAAGAAACTTAAAAGCAACATCGATTCACGATAATGAAGGCTTAAGGGTATGTGTGTGCGGATAAAACCTCAATATCGATATAAAAAATAATCACGAAGATAGATTCAAAATTCCTTTAGGAAAAGAATATTAAACCAAATCCCGTGTGTGATCGTTGTCTGGATTAGTCAACCCTTTCCAAGCTCAACTTAGCGAATTATAACGTCGTTATTGGTTTGGAATTTAATGCTCGATGTTTTGATTTGTTTGATTTTTTGATTTTATTAAACCACGAATAGGGAAAGTATTAAGGAGTCTATTTTACTTGAAATCCTAATGCAAATTAACTAAAATGTAATTAACGAAACGTAATAAAAAAATGCAAATACGTCTAAATTATATCCTAAAAATGCATAAAATTACTTTTACTCTAGAAATGCAAGTTGAAAACTAATTTAGATTTAAAACTATTTTTTTAGGATTTTTCTGGATTTTATTAGAATTAAAAACTAATTTTTAACTTTTTAAACTAAATTAAAATACTAAAAATATGAAAATTAAGGAGAAAAATGTGAAACTATTTCTATAAAATCTAAAATACCATAAGAGAATTTTCAAAACTATTTTTTTATTTTTCTGATTATTTTTTCTATTTTCTACTAATTTAAAACTATTTAAATCTAATTTAAATTGTGAAAAATACCAAATAAAAGGGGAAAAATAAGGAAAAATATTTTTTTTTGCTTTTTATATTTTTCTTAAACTGGGAAAATTGAAAAATTAATTTTTTGAACTTTTTCTTAATTATTTGCAATAAAAGCTATTTAAAAGTGACTAAAAACTATTTTAAATAGAGAAAAATAGCAAACAGTGATTAAAAATTATAAAAAACTGAATTAATAGAACCAAATCAACCAAATCCCATACCAAACACTGAATTAAACCTAAATAAGCATCATTTCAACCCATTTCCATTTCTGAACCAAGTATAATCACCAACATTGACCAAGCGTTTTATTGAGTATTGATTGTAATGAGATTGGAAGGCACAATATAAGCTCACTAAAGCTATATTAAGCTTAAATGAGCTTATTCCATTATTCAAAATAGCTTATACTTAAAGTACTTTAAAATAAGAAATGCAAGATCAAATTTAAAAACTCGAACTTTGATTTAAAACTAAAAAAGGATTACAATAAATCGAGATTACAATGAAAACTTAAAAACATTTATAACTACTCCAAAGATTGAAATACAAGAAACAATAAGCTAATTGGAAAACTTCAGAATTGCAATGCATCATAATG